>PVKH010020384.1:0-14592 GCA_004027955.1 Chaetophractus vellerosus | reverse complement strand
TTTCTTATGTCAAACCACCCTTGCAGAACTGGGATAAAACTCACTTGAGTATAGTGTATTTTTCTTTGTTGTTTTTTTTTTTATCATTACTTTTATTTTCAATATATATATTTTTTACGTTTTTAAAGATACTTAGATTACATAAATGTTACATAAAAAATATAGGGATTCCCATATGCCCTGCTCCCCATATCTCCCACATTTTCCCACACAAACAACATCCCTCATTAGTGTGGTACATGCATTGCAATTAATAAACGCATTTTGGGGCATTGCCACTGAGCATAGGTTATAGTTTACATTGTAGTTTACACTCTCCTACACAATTATGTAGATTATGGGAAGATATATAATGGCCTATATTTGTCGTTGCAATGTCATTCAGGATGATTCCCAAGTCCTGAAAAAGCCCCTGTATTAGACCTATTTTTCACTCTTCTTGCCCTCAGAGCCTCCAGTGGCCACTTCCTCCACATCAATGTTGTAATTTCTCCATTGCTAGAATCACAAGTCTATAGTAGAATACCAGCAAGTCCACTCTAGTCCATAGTTCATTCTGGGATGGTGATGCCCACTCCATCTCTAATTGAGAGGGGCTTCCGTCCCATATGACCGCTGGATGGGATTCTCTTGCTTGTAGATGCAGACTCTGTCAGTTCCTTGGTATGGTGGTTGTCCATCCTCACCTCCTTGTTAGTTGTCCTGGGTGAGTCCAATGAACTGGAGAGTAGGTGTTGCAACTCCACTGAGGCTCAGGGCCCAGCTGGCACAGGGACAGCCCAAAGATTTAAGTCTCTTGGACGTATACCTACCAACTCCAGCACCAACTATAGGTCCAAATAAAAGGAACAGATGAGTCATGTGTAGGGAAGCCATAACTGAGTACAACTCTGTCACTCTCAGGAGCACAAACTCCAAAGTAGGGCCCACTGGCAAGGCACCAAACTCTGGAGCTATCTGCCCTGACCATAGGACCTGGGTGACTTCAGAGCCCTCAGGAGCCCCACTATTTGGAGTAGTATCTACTTTGGAAGTCTATGAGATCCTGCTGAGATGTGCATAAGCATTACCTCTGGGATGACCTCCCTACTCACTTTGAAGTCTCTTAGCCATATAAACTCATTTGTCTTTACCTTTCCCCCCTATATTTCTTTTAATATGTCTTTTATCATTTTGCAAGTATTTTGTTGAGGGATTTGTATCTATATTCATAAGAGAAATTGGTCTATAATTTTTTTTCTTGTAGTATCTTTATCTGGCTTTGGTATTAGGGTAATAATGGCTTCATGGAATGAGTTAGGTAGTATTTTTTTCTTTTCTAATTTTTTGGAAGAGTTTTGAGCAGGATTGGTATTAATTCTTCTTGGAATGTCTGGTAGAATTCCCCTGTGAAGACAACTGGTCTTGGGCTTTTCTTTGATGGGAGGAGTTGATAACTGATTCAATCTCTTCACTTGTTATTGGTCTGT
Organism: Chaetophractus vellerosus; assembly: GCA_004027955.1. Classification (NCBI taxonomy): domain Eukaryota; kingdom Metazoa; phylum Chordata; class Mammalia; order Cingulata; family Chlamyphoridae; genus Chaetophractus; species Chaetophractus vellerosus. Next base: position 13,123 of record PVKH010020384.1, on the reverse strand, counting down.
TGAGATCTTCTGTTTCTTCTAGAGTCATTGTAGATTGTGCATGTGTTTCTAGGAATTTGTCCTTTCGTCTAGCATGTCTAATTTGTTCGCTTACAGGTTTTCATAGTATCCTATCATCCATTTTATTTCTATGGGGTCAGGTAATGTCTGCACCCCTCTCATTTCTGATTTTATTTATTTGTCTGTCTAGGTAAGGATTTGTCAATTTATTGATCTTTTCAAAGAACCAACTTTGGTTTTGTTAATGTTCTCTATTTTTTAAATTCTCGAATTCATTGATTTCTGCTCTAATCTTTGTTATTTCTTTCCTTCTGCTTGCTTTGTTATTAGTTTGCTGTTTTGTTTTATTTTTCTAGTTCCTCCAGATGTGCAGTTAGGTCTTTGATTTTAGCTCTTTCCTCTTTTTCAGTGTAAGCATTTAGGGCTATGAATTTCCCTCTCAGCATTGCCTTCACTGTATCCTATAAGTTTTGAAATGTGTTCTCATTTTCATTCATCTCAAGATACTTACTGATTTCCCTTGTAATTTTTTCTTTGACCAGTGATTAAGTGCATGCAATTTAACTTCCATATATTTGTGGATGTTACTGATATTCAGCTTCATTCCATTTTGGTCAGAGAAGATACTTTGTATACTTTAAATCTTTTTAAATTTGTTGACACTTTGTTGTGACCCAAGATGTGATCTATCCTGCAGAATGATTCGTGTGCACTTTGGAAGAATGTATATCCTGCTCTTTTGGGGTATAATTTTCTGTATATGACTGGTTTACTTCATTTACCATATTATTCACATGCTCTGTTTCCTTATTGATCTTCAATCTAGATGTCTGTCTAGTGATGAGAGTGGAGTATGGAAGTCTCCAACTATTATGATAAAAGGTGTGCATTCCTTCCTTCAGTTTTTCCAGTGTTTCTCTCATGTATTTAGGGACACTGGTTAGGTGCATAAATATTTGATTGTTATTTCCTCCTGGTGTATTGGCCCTTTTATTAATTGATAATATCCTTTGTCTCTTGTAACAGCTTTTCACTCAAAGTTTTTTTTTGTTCACTATTGTTATAGCTACCCCAATTCTTTTTTGCTTAACACTTGCATGGAATATCTTTTTCCTTTCATTTACATTCAGTCTGTTTATATCTTTAGGTCTAAGGTGAGTCTCTTATAAGCAACATAAAGATGAATCATGCTTTTTACAATCCATTCTGCAAATCTGTGTCTCTTGATTAGGGAGCTTAATCCATTAGCATTCAGTATTATTAATGTAAAGACAGAACTTACTTCAGCCATTTTCTCCTTTCATTTTAATATGTTGTACTTTTGTCTGTCTTTGCCATTATCACAATTTTTATGTAGAGTTGATCTTTTGTGATGTATCTGACTATACCTTTCTCACATTTGTTTCTGTATATTTTAAAAACACTTTCTTAGTGGTTACCCTGGGGTTTGTATTATACAACCTAAACCTATCACCTACTAATTTGAAAAGATACCAAGTTAACTTCAGTAGTATACATGTTCTTTGCTATGATATTTCTCTCTTTCTCTTCTTTATGTTGTTTTTTGGGGGTATTACCTCTTAATATTTTGCTTGGCCATTATCATGAAACATAGCATTTTCTTGTTCAGTTGTATCCTGACTCTTACAGGAATTTAAGAGTAGGGTTGCATATTGAGGATACAGTACTAAGAGTTTTGCATTTACCCTTTTAGTAATCTTTACTGAAGATCTTCATTTCTTCACAGTATTCCAAGTCATTCTGTCTTGTCTTTTCCTTTCAACCTGCAGAATTCCCATTAGCATTTCTTGCAGGGCATGTATTTTGTTGATGAACTATCTCAGTTTCTGATTTTCTGTGAATATTTTAATTCTTCCTTATTTTTGCAGTACAGTTTTTCTCTTTCAGTACCTTAAATGTGTCATACCACTGCCTTCTCACCTCCATGATTTCTGATAAGAAATTGGCACTTAGTATTATTGATAATTCCTTGTATATGACAAATTGCTTTTCTCTTGCCGCTTTCAGAATTCTTTTTTTATTTTTCACATTTGAAATTCTGATTAGTATGTGTCCCAGACGAGGTCTATTAGGGTATATTGTGTTTGGAGTACATTACATGTCTTGTACATGCATATTTATGTGTTTCATAAGAGTTGGGAAGTTTTCAGCCAAATATCCTCTCTGCCCCTTTTCCCTTCTCTTCTCCTCTGGGACACGCATGGTGTATTTGGATGCCTCATGCTGTTGTTCAAATCTCTGAGACACTGCACATTTTTCTTTTTTTCTGTCTTTTCTTCTGACTGTATGATTTTGATTGTCCTGTATTCTAGTTCCCTGACTCTTTCTTCTGCCTGTTCAAATCTGCTGTTGTATGCCAATAGTGTATTTCCAGTCTGTAAATTGTGCCTTTCAGCTCAGAATTTCTTTTATATACCTTGGTTTCAACATTTTCACAGTCTCAAACTGTAAATTAATAAATTCCCACTGTTAAAAGCCAGCCCATTTCATGATATCTGATTTGAGCAGCCTAGGAATCTAAAAGAGTGAGTCAATCCATACAGGTCCGTTTTGCATTTAGGTATTCCAGCAAACAGAGACTGGATTGAGTGTGCACACCTCTTGCCAACAGTTTTGCCATGGTTTCTCTTTTTTTGTTCCCCTAGGGACCCTTTTGTATGCTGCACTCCTCAGCAGATTGTGTTTTGCCCTGGGTCTCTGCAGGCTTGATCCCTGTGCCTGGATATGTGTGAGGTTCTAACTCACTGCTCTGAGTGACTCTATAATCTGCATCTGCTGCAGGAGGGACCTGGGCAGTGCTGTCTCTGTGCTACTCCCAAACGACCAGGACTAAGCCAGGGGTAAGGGTCCAGACTCCTGGGTCTGGGAGGAAAATCTCCTACCTGAGCTAAGAATTTTTTTTTTCTTTCATTCAGCATTTGTGGAGTACTTCTCCAGTTCTATCCTTCTCCAGAGTCCTAATCAAGTGAGATCTGTCCATTTTATTTGTTGATTCTGAGGGGAGACTTTTCCAGGGGATGTCTTATGGTGCCGTGCTATTGATGTCACCTCTTCTGCATTTATTTTTGTTTACTCGTCAATAGCCTTCTAAGGAGGATGGATTCTCACATTTCATTCAAAGTTATACTTGTTAGTGAAATCCAAAATTTAGAATCCAGGCTCTAGTTCATGCTGCATGCACTGCTTAGTCAATCTGATTTATTTCTTTAAGTCTGTTGTTTCTGGCTTAGGCTATCAGTGCCTAAGCCTTTGAAACTCAAATAGTTTTCTCTGCTTTCCTGCTTTACAATCAAGAACTGAAGTTATCAGTGCCTCTAAAATCTAAATGAATGTTGGGTAGAGGATGAGGGATCCATGTGGAAGGAAAAATTTTGATTGATTTTTCAATATCTTGTCCCCCCATATGATTAATTTTTTAAAAAGAATCATATCCTTTTCAAGTAATCTAAAACTAACAGAAACCTAAACTGTGTTCTATTTTAAGAGCTAGTTAATAAAGTCTATCAATTATTGAGTTCCTTTTACGTGCCAGCCAGGCTTAGTTGTAACTTCTAATTTGCTCACATTTTTTCATTTAAATTTCTACCAATCCAGGAGCAGAGGCGTCATTATCGCTATTATTTATGAGGAAGCTAAAACGGGAAAATTACATAATTTTCCCAAGATGACCAAAGATAACCAAACAAGAAAATAATGGAGCAATAATAGCCAGGCCTATTTCCAACACCCATGTTCCCTATACATCTGCTTAGCAAACTGATGTATATCTGAATCTCTTGGGGATCATGTTAACACACAGATTCTGATTTAGTAGGTCTGGGGTGTGGACTGGGGTTCTTTGTTTCTAGCAATCTCCCTGGGGTGCTGATGCTACCAGTTCAAAGACCACACTTTGAATAGTAAGGTTATGTCATTATTGAGAAGTCATATCCTGTAAGAATTTGTTAGATGATGTATATAAAATCCTTTACTTGGATTTTAGAGCAGGTGGTTCATTTTTCTGGCTCTGACACAGTTCTGTGACCTTAGGAAAATGACTTAACTTCTTTGTATATCTTCCATAAAAAAAGACTAATAATAGTACCCAGTTAATATGATGCTGCATAAAATAATGCCTTTAAAGTCTGTACATATTAAAGGCACAGGTTAAACATAAAAAATAAAAACAGGATTTTTATCTTAGAATGAAATACTACTTTCCCAGAGAGACCTACTGTTTTAGTTTGGTAGGCTGCTCAAAGCAGATACCATGAAATAGGTTGGCTTTTAACAGTGGAAATTTATTAGCTTAGGTTTGAGACTGTGAGAATGTCCAAATCAAGCCATCATCAAGGTGATGCTTTCTTCCTGAAGACTGGCTGCCCGCGATCCTTAGGTCCTCTCCACATGGCAAAGCACATGGCAGCATATTAGGGTGATGTTGGTTTCATAAAATGTGTTGGGTAATTTTTCCCCCTCTTCAATTTTTTTTCTTTTTTATTAGGGTAAACCAGGGACTGAACCTAGGAGCTCCCATGGGGGAAGCAGGTGTCAACTGCTTGAGCCACTTCTTCCTCTTCAGTTTTTTGGAAGAGTTTAAACAGGATTAGTGTTAATTCTTCTCGAAACGCTTTGTAGAATTTACCTGTGAAGCCATCGGTACTGGATTTTTCTTTATTGGGAGATTTTTTATGATGAGTTCAATCTCTTTAAATGTGGTTGGTTTGTTAGGTTCTTGTATTTCTTGTAGCATCAGTGTAGGTTGTCTGCGTATTTCTAGGGATTTGTCCGTTTCATCTAGGTTGTCTAGTTTGTTGGCATACAGTTTCCCATAATATCTTCTTATGATCTTTTATTATTTCTGTGGGGTTAGTTGTAAAACTTTCCTCCCTTTCATTTCTGATTTTATTTATTTGCATCTTCTTTCTTTTTTTCTTTTTTAGCCTAGCTAAGAGTTTGTCGATTTTATTGCTCCTCTCAAAGAACCAGGTTTTGGTTTTTTTACTTTCTCTATTGTTTTTTTGTTCTCAATTTCATTTACTTGTGCTCTAATCTATATTATTTCTTTCCTTCTGCTTGCTTAGGGAATGGCTTGCTGTTCTTTTTCTAATTTCTCTAGTTGTTCAGGTAGACCTTTGACTTTAGCCCCTTCTTATTTTTTTTAAGATTTATTTTTTTTTTATTTACAACTACCCCCACCCCGGTGTTTTGCGCTTGCTGTCTGCTCTGTGTGTTCTTCCATGTCTCTTGCCTTCTCTTTAGGCAGCAATGGGAACCAATCCTAGGAACTTCCAGAGTGGGAGAGAGGCGCTCAATCTCTTGTGCCACCTCAGCTCCCCGGTCTGCTATGTCTCTTATTATCTCTCCTCTGTGTCCCTTTTTGTTGCATCATCTTGCTACGCCAACTCTCTGAGTGGGCCAGCACTCCTGCGTGGGCCAGCTCTCTTGCACAGGCAAGCACTCCTGTACAATCGAGCATTCCACGTGGGCCAGCTCTCTGCTCAGGCCAGCTCACTATGTGGGCCAGCTTGCCTTTCACCAGGAGTCCCCTGGAATTGAACCCTCGACTTCCTATATGGTAGACAGGAACCCAATTGCTTGAGCCACATTTGCTTCCCTCTTTCTTCTTTTTTGATACAGGCATTTAGGGCTATAAATTTCCCTCAGCACTGCTTTCCTTCACTGTATCCCATAAGTTTTGGTAAGTTGTGTTCTTGTTTTCATTCATCTCCATATATTTACTAATTTCACTTATAATTTCTTCTTTGGCCCACTGATTGATTAGTAGTGTGCTGTTCAGCCTCCACACTTTTGTGATTTTACCTCTTTCCTGTCTTTTATTGATTTCCAGTTTCATTCCATTATGATCTGAGAAGGTGCTTTGTATCATTTCACTATTTTTATATTTATTGAGAGCTGCATTGTGACCTAACATGTGGTCTATCCTGGAGAAAGATCCATGAACATTTGAGAATATCGTATAACCAGTGAGTTTGGGTGAAATGTTTGTATATGTCTGCTAGGTCTAGCTCATTTGTCATATTGTTCAAATTCTCTCTTTACTTGTTGATCTTCTGTCTACTTGTTTTATCTAATGATGTGAGTGGTGTGTAGAAATCTCCAACTATTATTGTAGACATGTCTATTTCTTTTTTGACAGAGTTTGCCTCATGTATTTTGGGGCACCCTGGTTAGGTGCATAGATATTTATGACTGTTATTTCTTCCTGGTCGATTGTCCCTTTAAATAATATATAATGGCCTTCTGTATCTCAAAACTTTTTTGCATTTAAAGTCTGTTTTGTCCAATATTATTATATCTACCCTTGTTCTTTTTTGTCTTTTACTGTTTGTGTGGAATATCTTTTTCCAACCTTTCACTTTCAGCTGATTTTTATCACTGAGTCTAAGGTGAGTCTCTTGTAGGCAGCACATGGATGGCTAATGTTTTTTTAAATCCATTTTGACAGCCGAAATCTTGTGATTGGGGAATTTAATCCATTCACATTCAATGATATTACCGCAAATGCATTATTTACTTCCTTCATTTTATTCTTTAGTTTTCATATGTCATATCTTTTTTTCCGTCTGTTTTTTTTTCTTTTTTACTCTTTTGTTTATCCTTTCTGCTATTCTTTCTTCTATACTCTCCTTCATGCCTCTCTCTCCTGCCTTTTTCTCTCAGGCTGTAAGGCTTTCCTTAATATTTCCTGCAAAGGTGGATTCTTTTTAAAGAACACTCATAGTTTCTGTTTGTTTTTGAATATTTTCAACTCACCTTCATATTTGAAGGACAATTTTGCTGGATAAAGAATTCTTGCCTGCTACTTTTTTTTCTTTCAATATCTTAATTGTATCATACCACTGTCTTCTTGCCTCCATGGTTTCTGATGAGAAATCCACTCTAACTCTTACTGGGCATCTCTTGTATGTAATGGTTTGATTCTTCCTTGCTGCTATCAAAATGTTCTCTTTATCTTTGACGTTTGACATTCTGAATAGTATGTATCTTGGAGTAGGTCTATTCATGTTTATTCTGAGTAGGGTATGTATTTGTCAGCCAAAGGGGTGCTTATGCAAAGTATCTGAAATTTGTTGGCTTTTATAAACGGTATTGATTTGGGGTAAATGTTTACAGTTACAAGGTCCTAAAGAGCCCAGTTCAAGGCTGCTTTCTCGCCAAAATCTGTTGCCACATGTTGAAGCAAGATGGCAGGCAATCTCTGCCTGGTCTCTTGGGCCTTCTCAGCTGCTCAGCTGCTCTGTTCTCTGTGGCTGCAAACTATCAGTCAAATGGCTCATCTCTCTTCCTGGGGCTTTAGCTGTTTGAGTCTTCTCCTTTCTGTCACATGGCAGGACAAATGACCAAATTCTCTCCTCTTCCATGCATCTTTTGAGTGAGTGTCCATTTATATCAGCCCACTAAGGGGGTGGAAACTCAACCAGAGTCATGCCCTACTGATGTGGTTGAACCAAAAGTCCTAAATTGATTTAACGAAGTACACTTAAAACCTTTGAATTTAATGCAATCAAAGGGTATCATACCCAGAGGAACAGTCCAGTTTACAAAATAATCTTTCTCTTTTTGGGGGATTCATAAATAATACCAAACTGCCACAGGGTATTCTGTGCTTCTTGGACATGTAAGTTCATTTCTTTTGGGAGAGTTGGGAAATTTTCAGCTATCATTTCCTCAAATACTCTTTCTGCCCCGTTTTCTTTCACTTCTCTGTCTGGATCTCCCATGACATGTATGTTGTTACATCTCATTCCATCATTTAACTCCCTGGGTCCCTGTTTAATATTTTCCATTCTTTTTTTCTCTTGCTTCTTTTTTCTCTTCTATTTCAACTGTTCTGTCTTCTCTATCATTTATTATTTCTTCTATCATTTTCAGTCTGCTCTTGTATACCTCTAATGTGTTTTTTTAAATCTCCCCTAGCATTTTTTTCATTCCCATGAGCTCTGTTACTTTTCTATTCAGTTTTTCAAATTATTGTTTGTGCTCACTTAGTGTCTTCTTGATATCCTTCATCTCTTTAGCCATATTGTCTTTTAACTCATTAATTTGGTTTTGGAAATTTGTGTGCATCTCATTGATTAGTTGTCTCAAATCCTGTTTCTGAGGCTTTGATATATTCCTTTTCTTGGGCCATTTCTTCCTTTTCTTAATGTTGCTTTTATTTTTTTGCTGTTGTCTAGGCATCTGATTAGGGTGGTAAGACTATTCAGATGCTCAATTTCTCTTTCTTTCATAGGGATTTAGTGGTGGGAGGCTGTGTGTTACTGCTGTTCTTTGATTCTTGGTTCATCCTGTTCTGGGTCTTTCAGATTGTCCCTGTTAGTTGCTCCAATCTCAGCTCTGAACACAGAAATGTGTTGCAGACCCACTTGCTAGGGCCTTGGGAAGGGAGGCTGTAAAGGCCAGAAAAGCCTCTCTTACTTATTTAAATTTCCTCGCATGCACTTCCTTGTTATGCCAGTAGATGGTGCTCTTTGGCAGCCCTCTCAGTTCAATGCCTTGTCAGAGTGTATTTGCGGCAACTCAGGACTGGATCAATGTCATAGAGGATTCTGCCTGGAGGCTAAGAGTCTTGTAATTCAAACTTTCTCAGAGGCAGTTCTCCAACCTTTTTGGAAGCTCTCTCTCTTTTCCAGGGTAGGAACTAATTCCACTCCCCTCTGCATCCTTGCTGGCTCCCAAGGCAAACAATGGCACCATCCCCTCCCCCACCTGGAAGGGCTGATGGGACACAGCAGACCAAATTTGTAGGTCAAAAGCTGAGTCAGCTTTAGGCTGTGTCCCTTTCTCTCCCCTTTCCTAGGGAGATGAATCCCTGGGGCCCTTTTTATCTGTAGCCACCAGCCCTGAGGCCTGAAATTTCAAAAGTGTGTATATGTTTTTAAACTCACGGTTTTGCTGTAGCAATTCTTTTCCTTTGCCCCTCTCTCTTCTGAATGGTGTCCAGCCTTCCCCTGGTATCCTAAACACTAGATTTTTTTCCCAGGCCATTTTTGCCTGTCCTCTAGTGATTTTTCTGGGAGAGAAGAGAGTCCTGTGTCTTTCTAGTCCACCATCTTCCCCGAAGCTCTGGCTAGCTATTTTTAACCACATAGAAAATTACAGTAAAATGAATTGAAGCATGCACCACTTATGTTCAGAGAGAAATGAAGGTTATCTGAAAACAGATTCTTTCTGGCAACCTGATTCTGACATCTAGCTTATAGACATAGAAACAATGTTCCTATGTGTTTAATAATGGCTTTGTGAAATTCAAATTTTAGAGCTAGAATTAAAGTCTGAACATACTGTTTTTTTAAAAAAAGGCATTTCAGCATTTAAAATTCTGAGCTTGTAAAGTATCCTAGGCCCCAATTTCCCCATCTACAATTTCCCCATCTGTAGAAAGGGGGAATTAATCTGCCAGTTCTACATTGCTGAGAATTGTAGGAATAAATCATACACAGCTGAATTTGCCTATTTACTCTAACTAAAAAAGTGTATTAAATTTCTACATCAGCTAATCCTTGTTACCTTCAAAATACTTCAAACACCCAGTTCCTCTGTGATTGTCCTGAGTTAAGGCAAACTATGGTCCTATTTACTAAGGCCTATCATACCAAGAAATGTTTAGAATGGTATGCATATAGTTAATGTATTTTTTCCTGTATATAGTTATATATGTATATATAGGAAAACTCTTTCCCAGAATACCCAACAAATTTCTCTTTGTGTCTCATGTATATATCCAGATATATACATATTTAAGTTCATATTTATATGCATGAGTATATATGTGTGAGTATGTGTATATATACTACATATAAATGTATATTTAATATGTATGTTTTTATATGGAAAGTAATTAGTGCAAACATTTATGGATTTAAAATCACTGGCACAAGAAGCTAACTGCATGCATACTATTCATTATCTTTCTATCTTCTTTTCATGTATTACATTTCTCCCAGGTTTGAAAATGCATGGGTGTCAATATTCATAAGGTTATCAGGCAATGAGATACTTAAAATGGAACATTTCTTTATGTGTGTTGCTACCACTTTAGATTGCATAGTTCTTTATGGCTATAATTACATACTTTCAAAGGGGGAAACATTGAACTTCCACTGTTCCTTTTTTTTTTTTTTTTTCTCTTAATGTGTTTTGGAGACTGAACAGATTGTGTTTTTTATCCTAAAACATGATAGGTAATCTTTTGGAAAGATCAGAAGAACAATGCTTTCTCATTTTAAGGAAATCATCCCAGAACTAGCAATTTAAATAGCTTATCATAGTTGTTTAAAAGGCATTTGATAATTATGCATAAAAGATTTTCTCTTCCTACATGAAGTATTTTTTAATAATTTTATTGACATATAGTTCACAACCCTTATAATTCACATATTTTAAATGTACAATTCAATGTTTTTTAGTATTTTTTGCTCATTGTCTGCTAGTTTGTTTTTTTTTTTTTTTTTTTTTTTTTTTTTTTTTTTTTTTTTTTTTTTTTTTTTTTTTTTTTCCTTTAGGAGGCACTGGGAACCAAACCTGGGACTCTCATAAGGGAGATGGGTTCTCAATTGCTTGAGCCATATCCACTCCCTACATGAAGTATTATGGTTACTGATTTTAAGATTAAATGATTATTATTTTTAAGTGTTTTATTGGAACAATATGAGATTCTAAAATCTTTAGGTCACTTTGCATTAAAATTTAGTCCATGCATCCACTGACACAGTAATTCACTAATTCCACAGTTATGCCACAGTTATGGTGGGTACCAGACACCATCATCTGTGTTGTTGTATGCAAAAATGGAAAATCAAACAGACATACCCTGCCTTCATGAAGCTAAGATTCTGATGAAGAAATAGACATTATACAATAAATAGTAAATAAATCTCAATTAATTATAATTACAAATTATTACATGATGTGACATACTCAGGGCTACTAAGAGAGAATAACATCTCTCTTAGGAGCATAACTTTTTTTTTGGTGGGGGGGCATGACTTTTAAATTGGGTAGTCAGAGAATGACTTGAGTATCTAGAAAGTAAGAACTAAATACCAAGCATAGGTGAGTAGATTTGAACTCAATGAAATAGTACATGGAACTGTCCTGAGGTAGGGGAAAGCATGGTACATAGGAAGAAGTGGAAGGAAACCAGAGTGTCTCGAGCATGGTGAGTGAGAGGGAAAGGGTCCCAAGATGACTTGTTTAAATGTACTGGATTTTTTTTTCAAGGAACTGTGAGTAATTATTAGTACTCAGCTGAAATTAGACAGTATAAATTTATGAAGGACCAATTAGTATGGTTTCATGACTTCCTTCATAGCAAGTGAAAAAAAGTGCAGACAAATGGAGGTTATAAGCAAACTAGGAACAGCAGAACAGAAAAGAAAAGGAGGTGAAAGTGTAGAGAACAACATCAGTGAAATGGCTAACAACTAGAGAGGCCAGGCTGCAAATTGTCATAACCTATGTTAATATTAAGGACGAGTTGCACCAGTGCAGCTACAACGGTCATTAAAATATTTAAACATTCTGATAATATTTGGTAAATGGCGCTGCAAATGATCTCCAATCACCCTGTTGGTCGCTCTTCTGGAACCTTCCTAGACTGTCCCCAAATTCCAGCAATTAAAGCGTTAGCTCATGAGACAACAAGGCCCTACAGCAGCCCTATTTCTTGCTGTTCTCTGTTCAGATTGGTCCTCCCATGAAATACTGGACATATGATAGTAAGAAAGGTTTCAAATGTTATAGACAGATATGAATATAGAGACACATTTATGTGCCTAAATAGGTATAAGTGTACAAAAATATATGTAAATGCATTGATACACATACATATATTTGTAAAAATTAGTTAGTGGAATAAACTTAAATAATTCCTTTATATATCTCCCTGGGCCATAATCTCTGAAATCTTGGCCACCCACCAAGATTCAGAAGCGTTGGCTGATGGAGAATTTATAGAGGCTAGAGACGTGAATGGAGAAATGAACCCAGCAATAGAAAATCCAACTGGGCCTTGATTCAGGCTGGCATCCACATTCAAATTGGTCCCATTTGACAGAGGAATTATTAGAAGCAGGAGCCTTCAGACAGAGACAATACCCACAGGCCTGGAGAAATAACAGCATGCCAATTCCAGGAGAGCCACTGAGTTAGGAGGGACAGGATTCACAACTGGCCTAGGTTGGGTTCCAACAGAAGTGATGGAATGGAAGGCCAAGATGGACAACATTAGTAGGATGACTTTTGCTACAGTTAACAGGATGCTGACTCTGGTGGGTTTAAACAAGTGGGAAATGTGGCCTCACTTTACTGGGAACTCTAGAGTAGGGTGGGTTTTAGAGCAGCTTAATCCATAGTCACTCCAGCTCTTTTTCTTTCTAATTACCTTCTCTGTGAGTGCTTTGTGAGTTGGCCTGCTTTCCTCTTCTGATTTTCCTCACAGTATGAAAATGACTTTGTTGTTTTTAGTTTCATATCCGCACATAATTTCCAGGGAAAGTGAGAGCCTATATCTTTCAGTTTATCTATTTTAAAGAGTAGGAAAATACTTTCCCAGAATACCAATGAATTTCTCATGTGTCTCATTTCTCCAAAGTGGAATGAATGCCCATTCTTGAATCAATTCCTGTGACGGGTGGACTGTAGCATAATAACTGGCTTAGGCCTGAGTTCCTGAACTAATCAAACATGAGGAATGAGATTACTCTTATTCCGTTCAGCCTATTCTTGTATTTATTATCAAAACATATTTTTAATTATCTGAGAGTAGACAATTTGATTATATACTTTCTCAATTTTGTTGAAAGAAATGAATTGGAAAAGGATTTTTTATCTAGTATTTGAGTGTGTCAGATTGGGTCCTCAGGGAAGCAGACTCCAAAACAAAATTAGAAGTGCCAAAGATTTATAAAGGATACCTATAAAGGATAAAGGGGACAGGAGCAGAAATAGGCATAGAAAGTCTTCAGACTGGGAACCAGCTGTGGCTCAATTGGTTGGGCTCTGGCTTAACACATGGTAGGCCCCAGGTTCGGTTCCCGGGGCCTCCTGGTGAAGGCAAGCTGCCGCAGGGTGAGCGATTGCACCAGGGGGAGTTAAG
>PVKH010020383.1:0-14587 GCA_004027955.1 Chaetophractus vellerosus | reverse complement strand
AAAGATCCTTGCATTAAAGTGCATCACATATGGGGAACCGCCTGTGGCTCAATTGGTTGGGCTCTGGTTTACCACATGGGAGGCCCCGGGTTCGGTTCCCGGGGCCTCCTGGTGAAAGCAAGCTGCCCCGCAGTGAGCTGACTCAGCGGGGTGACCCAGCAGGGGGAGACAAGCAGACACAGAAAAATGCAAAGCAAATGAACACAGCGAGCACAAGCAGCAAGGGGGGGATATAAATAAATAAAAATAAATCTAAAAAAAAAAAAATAAAGTGCATCACATAGCCTTAATGTGATGACTTAAGTTATAATTTAGAGTGTATGCCTCTATCAACTTGAGCTCATCCAAAACCCTAGGAGGAGAAAACAATCACTTGAGAGTGTGGAGGCTGTTACCAAACCACCTGTTCACAAGTGTTTAGAATACAGAGGGAAGAACACTGGACTTAGAATCAGAAGGCCTGGGCTCAAGTCCTTGTCCCACTGGTATATTGGCTGTGTGAATTTGAGAAATCAATTCATTTCTTTGACATCAGGCCTCAAATTTGTAAACGAGGGAAAATACCAGTCCTTTCCAACTTATGGTGCTGTTGTGAAAATCCATTGGATTGATTTGAAAACTGTAAAGCATCATATCAATATGAGGTCTTTCCCAACAGAATTTTTGCTTTAACAAAATGAGTCAAGACTACATTGTATTAGCATTTAATTAAAATAAATATCAAGAGCAACATTGAAGAGAAGAAGGTGAAAAGGGACAACTTGACAGTGGGGGAAGAGGGATAAGGGGAGGGATTGAGAAGACAAAATGCTATTCTTGATGCCTTCATGCCGATGGTGTGTGTTGGGAGAGGGATTATGGGATGATTATAAATATAAGAACCCCACATTTTCCCCTTGGCTCCCTCCTTGAAACATAGCCCAGCTGCCAGCAGCCTGGTCTCCTAAGTGCAGGGCCTGAGCAGTCACCATAAATTCAAGGTTCACAGCCTGGAACTGATGTCAGATTAAGAAAAAAAATGCCCAAGTTCTGTATCTCTCAAATCACATTACCCCTCGCTATATGCCTGACACATAATAGCATGCAATAGATGCTTGAATGGATGGATGAAGAAACACAGGGTAGGCCCCAGGCTTGGGGACCTAGGGAAGGGGGAGAGAGGAGGCAGAAAGATCTGCTCATTAGCAGTCTTGTAATAAGGCCTTGGAGATACTATTGCCAAGCCCAAGACCCCCTTTACAAACTCCTGAGCACCGCAGAGGAACTGTGTGCATCACACTGAAGCCAAGACATCCCCAAGATCCCTGACAATAAAGGAAATTGCAGCCTGGAGCTGGCCAATAGACAGGCCCAGAGGAAAATGTACTTGTGCCTGTCTATACCCAACTCTCCTTCTACCGCTGGGTCTTCAGCGCCACCTAGTGGTGAACTATTCAGGCAGGCTGCACCACCAAAGTAACTGACTAGGATTTAGATGTCCTGGTTTAAAGCTACAAGGATTAAAGCCTTCCTCTTAAGGTCCAAAGATAAGAGACTGTGTAGAAGTAATAAGTAAATTGAGAGCTTTTGGATTCATGTCAGAGAATTTTAAATCCCAAGACTTAATTGCATCAATTACATGCACTTCAACACCAGGATTTTGTATTTTTGCCTGTTGTTTTTCAACTTTGGACAAGTGAAGCCAAGATCAAAGGTTAAAGCTTGCAAAGGAAATGCAGAACTGGGAAGTGGAAAAGAAAATCTGATTCATTCCCTGCCTCCAGGCAGGTGAAGTGTCGTTTCCATTTCACAGTTAAAGCAAATGAGGCTCCATTAAATGCCCAAGGTCAAATGTCCAATAAATGAGGCAAGGACCCGGATTGGGTAGAGAGCTCTTTCCCTTTTGCTATTCTGCTTCAAATCACCCCCTATCTTTTGCAATTTGCCTTATTATACTCCAATTGCATTGGTATTCTCTTACCAATGGATCAATCAGCTTTTTTCTATACCCATAAACAATTCTCCTAAAGGCTTGGTTCACTGTGTCCCACTTGCAGAATTTTGATAATGTGAATGCCAGTTTGTTTATCATATTTTTGTATACATTACACATCTTATATATTATGTTAACTCATATCTCCATTATCTGTTATAAAATTTGAGGTCCTTCTAAGTATGTAATGTTTTCAATCTAAGTATAATTTATGATGGGTTTTTAAAATCTGCATTTTTAAGAGCATATGGTTTGGAAATAAAAGGAGAGTAACATTGATTGGGCATCAGAGTTGACTAAAAGCCTTTATATCAATAACTCAATTAGCCTTTGTGACTAGCCCCTGAGGTAAGTTAGAGAATTATCTTTATATTGATGAAGAAACAGAGACTCGGAGATTTTAAAATAACCACAGAAAGTGACATAAAAACTAAACAGAAGAGCTAGATATTGGAGTTGGATTTCCTGTCTTGAAGTCTAGTACTATTTCTACTATACCACTTGAATTTACTAGACTTGAAATCAAGAAGTTTTATTCCCGACTCAAATACCACATACAACACTGTATAGAAATTCATTATGCTCATTTGTATATCAAAAGTTCTATCAAATTCTAATGTAAAGCCACAAGTTTAACCTAGTGGCCCCCAAGTTCATGGAATTATTTTTTTATTGTTGTTTTTGGACACTTTTTTTTGTAATATCTATTAACTTTCCCCTGAAATAGTACTCTATAACACACACTGTGGAAATGCTGGTCTGGAAGATAATGTGTTAGAGAGATCTGGACTATAGACATAATTGTGAACTGAATGAGGATTCAACCTTCCAAAATTGTCCTTGGGCATACTTACCAAAAACAGCCCAGAACATAATTTTATTCTAAAACAATTGTTTGTAATCTTCCTTGTTCAAGAAAGAATTAATGGAGAAGAGCAGAATTTCTATGATACGGTGATATCTCAAGGGCTCTCAATGAAATTTTAAAATGTATCTATCGTAAACTTTCACTCCCTTCCCACTCTAGCTGCTTATCTTAACCTGCCCATCCCAGTATGCATAGTAGGTTCAAAGATATCTCTCATACCTATTCTGATTCCCTCAGGGCTTGTCAGTTTCATGTTAGGAAAACAATCTGATCTAATTCACTATATTATCAGTTCTTAGTCATTTAGGAATACTTGACATGGGAATAAATAATCCTCTAACTGGAAATTTTCAAGTAGCCTGGGAGAGGGTTGGGGAAGGAGCATGAGGAGTCCCTGACTAGGTAGGAGTGCCTGACTCTCTACCCCCAAAGTTGTCTATTCTATGTTTCTGTGCCATTCAGCTTCTGCCAATGAATTTAACACTGTCTGTGCTGAGACCCTCCTCCTAGTATTAAACCTAGGATAGGAGACATAGACAGATAGATGCAGAAAAAGGCATTTGAAAAAGTATAACAACCAATCATGATGAAATTTCTCAGAACACTAGGAAATGAAGAGAACTTCCTTAATCTGATGACAGGCAGCAATGAAAAAACTTATAGCTAATATCACTTTTGTTTTTGATGTTTTTTCTTTTATTACATTTACTTTTATTAGTGAAATTATGAATTTTTCCTCCTTAGATCAGGAACTAGACAAAAATGCCCACCACTTTTTTTTTTTTACATTACCCTGGAAATAGCAAAATAAAAAGAAGTAAAATGCATTCCTATTGGAAAGGAAGAAGTAAAACTGCCTCTATCCACAGATGGCATGATTGAATACTTAGAAAATGCTAAGAACTCTACAAAAAACTACTGTAACTGGGGAGTGGGTGTAGCTCAGTGGTTGAGTGCTTTCTTCCCATTTACGAAGTCCCAGGTTCAATTCCTGGTTCCTAAAACAAAACAAAACAAAACAAATAACTAATAATTGAATTTAGTAAAGTTGCAGGATCCACAGTTAATAAAAAAGAACAAAAGCAATTATATTTCTATATATTAGCAACAAAAATTGGATGTGGAAATGTAAATAATTCCATTTCCAATTGCATTAAAAACATAGGGATATATTTAACAAAATATGTGTAAGGCATGTACACATATAACTAAAAAACATTACTGCAATAAATCAAAGAACACTTAAATAAATGGAGAAAAATACTATGCTCGTGGATTGGAAGACTTAGTGCTGTGAAAGTAAAAAAAAAAGTCTCCTTAAATTGATCTACAGTGTTGAGTAAAATAAAATGGTTGCCTGCATTGGCTGTTGCCAAGAGTGAACCTTTCTGAGAAGGGCTATTCCAGAAGACAAAAATAATTGACCTGCAGGGGCTTTCCAAGAAAATGGAACACAGGCAACTGAACTGCCAATAAAAAACACTGGTGATAAAACTAGTTTTGGTCCAGTAGAGATAGCTTATCAGAATGGACAAGCATGCCATACTAATCAATGTGTATCTGCTCCCCACTTTTTATGACCCCCCTACATAAAATGGAAACTTAATGTCAGTCAATAAAACTTTTCCATGTTCACTTTATAAGAGCTTACCCTTTCCACCACCTCAGTGGAGCCCCCTACTGCTTTCTGAATAGGATGCTGCCCAATTCATGAATCTCTTGATAAAACTGTGGGATCCTAAATTGCATGACAAGTTATTCTTTTATCAATAGATTCAACACAATACTGACCAAAATCACAGTAAACTTGTTTGTAGAAAATCTACATAGAAATTCAAAGAACTTAGAGTAAATGTTTTGAATTAGAATAACAAGATTGGAGGATTTACCCTCCCTAATTTCAAGACTTATTAAAAACCCTCAATCAAGGTAGTGTGGTATTGACAGAAGGGGAGCCACATAGAACAATCAAATAGAGTCCAGAATAGATTCACATATATGTGGCCAAATGATTTGTCAAGATAATTCAATGGGGAAAGGATAGTCTTTTTAAGTAATAATGCTAGAACAACTGGATATCCATAAGGAAAAAAAGAAGCCTCAACTTTTACCTTGCACCACTTGTTTTAAGCAAAAATTTCTTAAATATGCCAAATAAGCTTGAACTCTGAAAGAAAAAAATCAATAAATTGGATTAAATCAAAATTTAAAGTTTTTGTTTTTCAAAATACACTTTTGAAAACAAAAAGGCTAGGTGTATATTGGGAGAAAATATTTGCAGAACATATATCTTACAACTTGATGATAAGATAAATCACCTAATTTTTAAAAATAGGCAAAATTTTGAGCAGATACTTCACCAAAGAAATGAACAATAGATACATTAGGGTGTCTAACATTTTAAAAATTGACCATAGCAAGTGTTGACAAAGGTACGGATCCACTGGAAATCTCATACACTGTTGGTGGGAATGTGAAATGGTATAACCATTCTGGAAAATAGTTCAGCAGTTTCTTGAAAAGTTAAACATGCACTAGCCATACAACCCAACCATTATACTCCTAGGTATTTACCCACAAGAAATGAAAACATAAATATATGTCTACACAAAAACTTTACACAAATGTTGAATGTACTCTTATTGATAATAGCCCCAAACCGGAAATAACCTAAATGTCCATTAATGGATGAACAGTTTGCAGTAAGTAAATCCATACAATGGACTCATCAATAAGAGGAACAAACTACTGATACACACAACATGGGTGAATCTTAAAAACATGTTGAGAGAAAGAAGCCAGCAACAAAAGGCAACATACAGTATAATTCTAGTTATAGGACACTCTAAAAGAGACAGATCTAATTTACAATGACAGAAAGCAGATTACTGGTTGTCTGGGATTGAGGTGGGGGTGGGGGCATGTGAGACTTGACTTAGGAAGGGAAAGGGAACACTTTGGTGGGAATTGAAATGTTCTATATCTTCATCGTGGTGGTTACAAGAATGCATATAGGGAATGGGTGTAGCTCAGTGGTTGGGCACTTGCTTTGCATGTACAAGGTCCCAGGTTCAACCCCCCTGGTGCCTCCTAAAAATAAATAAATAAATAAATAATTTAAAAAGAGTATATATATTTATCAAAAGTCACCAATCTGTACATTTAAGATGTGTGCATTTTACAGTATATAAATTATGCCTCAATAAAATTGATTTTAAAAATTGTAGAGGGGACTGCAAAATCAAGGAAAGGTGGATGTTGATATATTTCTATGTTAAAGATAAAGCAGAGAGGGTTTGGGAGGTTTGTATGCTGAGAAGAAAAAACAGTGGGGATGGAGGGAATGAAAATGCTGGAGGGAGGGGACAGCTGAGGGGGCAGATTTCCTGGATAGAGAAAGAAGGGGTTGCCCTCCAGAGCACAGGTAGATGGTGAGCCTTGGATGGGAGAAGGGAGCATTTTTTCCTGAGTCTGCAGAGGATGAAGGTAGAGTGTGGTATTAAGTTTGAGTAAGAATGTGTATAATTTTGGATGTAGCAGGGAAGAAAGTTGAGGAGTTCATGACTTATTCAATCATTCAAACCTTATTAAGTATTTATCTTATGCCGGATACTCTATATATGCAGATATGAGTATTCTGTGGGAAAAAGAAAAACATTGTCACTGCCCTCATAAATTTTAGAATTTTAAATGGGAGAGTCAGGCATTAAACAAATAATCACAGAACTAAATGTATATTACAGATTGTTATGAATGTGCTAAAGGTCAAGGCAGCTCTGGGAGAAGGTATGAGGGGAAACCTAATTTAGACACGTGGACCCCCTTGGAGAAATAACTGTTAAGCTAAGAGGAGGAAGAGGACTGGGGGTTAGTCATGTGGGGAGTGGCTCAAAGCCAGTTCCAGAAAAAGAAACAGTGTCATTGAAGACTGTGAGGTTGGAAAGATTTTGGTACATTTTGATACAGAGAAATAATTATAGGTGAAAATTAAAAGGTTAATGTAAAAAAATGAAACCATAGAAAACTCCTAGGAAATGTAGGTGAATTTCTGATCCTAGATAGAGGACTCTTTAAGACTATGAACTAAGATTTAGCTATATAAAATTCAAGGATTTGTTTTGTTTTGTTTTGTTTAGGTCAAAATGTATGGTAAAACAAATTCAAAGGCAAATAAACCAGGAAAATATTTGCAACCACCACAACAACAACGAAAACAAAGGATTACCAGCCTTAATCTATAAAGACCATATTATCAAATTGATTAGAAAAGCATTAAAATATCAGTAGAATCCAGTTACTATAATGTCATTCTTCCAAAATAATTTGATGCTTTGGTCATTTAGACAAAGTTATAAAATTTTAAAAATAAAAATAAAAATGTAAAGAAGCAAGTTGTAAGTACATAATATAAGTAAAAGACATAAGCATTTGTTTTATGGAAAAAGAAATAAAAACGGTTAAATAGATGAAAAACATTCATTTTTACTCATAGTCAATGAAATATAAATTTAAAAAAATGAAATACCATCTTCCCAGCAATTAAATAGAAGTATAAATTGGAAAAAATATACTTAATGATATCAAGGGTGCTAGGATATGGGTTCTATCCTATACAGGCAGTAGGAATATAAATTAGTTATAAGTTTTTAATAAAAACAATTTGGGATTATGCATCAGAAGCCTCAAATATATTTCTTCTGACTCACTAATTCCAATTCTAAAAATTTACCCTAAGGATAGAATCATAAATGACATCAGAGATATTCATTATTTTAATTAAAATCTTAAAGCCCATTAACTCAACAATAAAGGAATAATTAAATAGTGATGTATCTGAATATTGAAATATCATACATTAATTGAAAAATATTTTTGAAAAAGGATGGTCTCTGGTCACCTGGCACCATGTGGCCACTGAGGACAAGAGCCTTTTATTGCCACATTTCCCCAAAGGCATCGCACTGGCTGGACCACACCATTTTTGCCATCAAGGTGAAGGAAGAGTGCTGTGCAATGCACCCTCTACCAAAAGAAGACACACATTTCTGAGGCAACAAATATGACATTTGGGTGTGGTGTAGTGACCCAGTTCACAGATGACATGAGAAGCAATCAGGTTTCAGAGGGCTCAGAGCATCAGACAGCTCTTCTGGTACAATGGGCTTTGTCCTTCAGCCTTAAGACCTAGCAGATCTAGTCGTGTTCCCAGTGTCCAGGGACAGATGAGGATGCAAGAATCAATGAAGGAGCCACGGTGCAAGCCCGGGATTTGGTTTTGTTTTCGCTGCCTGCCAGCCATGCCTTGCCAGAGCTGCCAACTAGGGACTCAGTGGAGGCCTTATTAATCCGTCATGGTATCTCACACAGCATTGCTTCTAACCAAGGAGCCCAATTCATGGCAAAAGAAGTTACATAATGGGCTGCAGATGAAGAGAAGGACTGGTGTTATTGTGTACCCAACACCCAGAAGAATCTGGCCTTCTAGAACAGCGGAATGACCTACTAAAATCCCCATATGCCCCCAGCTGGTTAAATAAACCCTTTCAATGTGGAGTGATGCTTGCAAGACTGAGTATATTCTTTGAACTTGCATAATATATAATGCTGTTCCTCCCTGAGCCAGAATATATGTCAGAGAACCAAGTAGTAGGATTGGGTTTGCCACATCTCACAAACATTTAATGACCCCTTTCCAAAATGTTTGCTTCATGTCCCCATGGTATAGAGAATTTAATATGAAATAAAGAAATGCAGGCACCAGGAGAATAATAGTCCTACTGATTTGAAGCTTAGACTAAGTTTTTAATAAAAACAATTTGGGATTATGCATCAGAAGCCTCAAGAGTTATGGCTCAAGAGTTCACTGGGTTAACAGGCAAAAAGAAGGGTTCTGCTTTTAGCAGCATAAGACCCACCTGATGCATCCATTCATATCTCATGGCCTCACCTGCCTCTTGTTCTGGCGGTCACTGTGGTGATTGGCTTTGCATGTGTCTTGACTTTGGAGAGGTCCAGCCAGACCACATTCATTTGGAGTCTGTACCCCATGCTGCTTGCCTCCTACTCCCGGGCTTCCTTGTTGACATTGCTGGGAGACCCTGCTCAGCACCCATGTCTGTACATCCTGGAAATGGGAGAAGGGGGAGTTGACACCCTTTGGTGCAAACCTTTGACCTGTGGGAAGAAAGAGCTGGTGGATAAAGTTTTCCCCTTCCCTCTTCCCCAGGGGATGGTTCTTTGAAACTCAATTTATACAGTTTTGGAGGATAGTCCCATTGGAGCAAACAATCGGTCACATTTAACAGAGGCCAGCTCAATAACCCTTCCTCATTTGGATCTCCCCCTTTTGCTTCCTCACTCTTCTTGTTCCTCATCCTTCTCCCTGGTACTGCTTGGCTTATATAAAGGAACAACACATAAGTCCTCAGCTCAGACCTCCTTTCTGGGAAACCCAGGCTAATAGAGCCAGCAATATGCACGGGGCATGGGTGAGCATGCACACACAAGCACACACACATACAGACTCATATACACACTCATGCAAATACTATTGTAGGTGTAAAGGAATGTTTACTGAGAAGAACTTACAGAAAAAGTAGGAAGAGGACAACAGTGACGAGGACGAAAAGGAGGAAGAGGATGAGGAGGTAGAAGAAGAGGAGGTAGAAGAGGAGGAGGAGGAATCAGCAGCAGCAGCAGAAGGGCACACCAGATGTAACCCCCCAAACTCTCCTTACTCCATATTGAAATGTGCTTGGATTGTGCACAGCTGGACAAAAGTCCTCCAGGAGCGGAATCCTGTCCCCCATTCCACTGTAAATATTTCTGGGGAAATTGGGAGAGGGACAGGAACGCCTGGTCAGCTATGCGATGATGGGAGCATCTTCAGCAGGGAAATGACAAGCATCTAGAGCTCAGCTAGGGACATCTGCATACCAAGTCAGTGACTTGGCCCACCTCCTTGAGCCGGCTCCGTCCTGCTTCCTCAGCTTGTAGCCAAGCCTGTGTAAAGGAGGAAGGGAAGAGAGTCACCAGAAGCAAATATTTGTCTCTCCTCATCAGGGATTATTTGTCCTGATTTCAAGGGGAAATAAAATTGTTGCTATACAATCATTGTAAGGAGATACATGTCTGAAACCCAGGGGATCCCTTGGGGATCTCTTGATAGTGCCATGTCCAAGGGTAAATGTTAATGAAAGACTATACTGCGCTTCCATCCAGGAAGGACCTAGAACTCAAATCCCAGGAATGACGATTGAGTCTTTTCCCCAAAAGCCTAACCAGCTGCGAGACTGGATTAAAGCAGGGAAATGTGGAATGGGCAGTAGAGGGGGCAGAACATAATTACCACTAAGGCTTAGCAACTGGGGGCAGAACCGAGGACTGTAACCTCCACTCATATTTCCCTCCTGTGGTGTCATGTATATTTCTACAATTGAATTTAATTTCCTATGCTTTCCTCTTGGCTTGCTTTTAAGATTTTGCCTTTTAGAGTTCTTCAGTTTCAGTCTGAAGTATCTGCCATTATTTTTTGAATACCGCTTCTTCCCATTCTCTCTACTCTCTCTT
Source organism: Chaetophractus vellerosus (assembly GCA_004027955.1). NCBI lineage: Eukaryota > Metazoa > Chordata > Mammalia > Cingulata > Chlamyphoridae > Chaetophractus > Chaetophractus vellerosus. Next base: position 4,178 of record PVKH010020383.1, on the reverse strand, counting down.
TCTGTAGATCCCATTAGATTGGGTATTCTCATTATCTCATCCATGCCTCTTAACTCTCTTTTATATTGACCTGCTCTTTATCTCTTCTTGCTATATTTGGCTAATGTCCTCATATCTGTCTTCTAATACAATAATTTTTTTATCAGCAGTGTTTAATCTCCTGTTTAGCCTACCAATGAGATTTCAATTTCAATAACTACACATTTTTTTAAAAAAACGTTTGGATGTTCTATTGGGTTTTTTTTTTTTTAATCTGCCCTTTCTTTTTTTCTTTGTCTTATCTTCATCCTAAGGTTTTTATTTTCTTTATTTCTATCTTTATTAATTATTTTTTACATTTTAAACTATTTTGTTTCAAGTAGTAATTCAGTTATTTCAAGTTGGTAGAGCTCTAATTCTCCTGTGTTTTTCCTGCTATCTGACTCAAAGTAAATTATTTCTTCATATTCTGTGGCATTTTTTTATTGTGACACCTTTAGAAGGTTTTTTTTTTCCCTGTGAAAATTCTTTATGGCCAAGGGTTTGGAAGCATCTGCTCCAGAGTTGTGTTTGCTTTTGCCAGATACTCAAAACTATTATCAATCTGGGACCAATTTTTATATTAATTTTCTCAGTTTGGAGATTTTCATACCACTTAGATAGTGTATATTCAAACCAGAAAACTCGTTCAAGGCACAGGTTCTAGGTGGGATGAATTTTTTCTACCTATAACTCAGGCCTTGACACATAGCTTCCTTATCATCTTCCTAAACTGGTGAGTAGATTTTTTTTCTAGTGGCTTAATCAGAGGTCTCACCTCCAATTCTCTGCCTTTGGAGAACCCAAGTTCTTATCTCCAATGCTTCTGTGGGTGCCAAGACACGACTCCTAGATTGTTGTAAGTCTGAGATGGAAACCTTGCCCAGGTAATTGCATCATCAGCTCACAGCTTTCCACTCTAAGTTTCAGTTCCTGCTTAATTTCTATGGGATTAAACTCTCTTTTTTGCAAGCTAACCCACACAATTTGAATAATCTTGTTATGTTTCAGCCAGCATTTCTAGGTATTGGAGCAGGATACTTTTCAAATCTGCTACCCTTCCAGAACTTAACTTCAGATAAATCTTGTGATTAGGGTAAGTGCCGGTTGCTCTCTAGTGCCCTTGAATGATTCATAATTAAAGACAATAAAGGGATGCACATCTTAATTGTGCAATAATTTATTGGGATGACTCTAGAGTAACTACTGTTTTGATTGAAATTTCAATTTGCTCAAAATGACCTGCTGGTCTCTATGCTCCCAAAAATGAAAAAAACACAGAGGCAAACAAACTTCAAATTTATTTCAGATAGATTCATGCCCCCATCCCCACCCATCATTCTTGCAGAGCACGTAGAAATTGATTTTTCTCTAGGAGACTGGGTTTTGCAAAACATTTTTGGAGACCTTGTTTGATGCAATCAGCTTGGACCCTACATTTGTCCCTTTTCATTCTCATATCAAACAGACAGCTGGAAAGTGCCTGCCAGTGCTCAGTTGGAGACAGAAGGAGTAAGTGGCAGAGACTGACAAGTAGACACATTAACAAGAGAAGTCACATTCAGAGAAAGGCAGGGCCCATATAGATGATGGGTGAGAATGAGTGTTACCGTGGGGTTTCATAAAATCCCATGCCATAATGTAGAAGATAGTCTTTCTCCCAGGAACCCTTTGCTTCCTTTGAAAGGCCTCATTTACATGTTTCCAATCTGGTAATCGTAGATGTAGTTGATATTAAAGGTCACAATAAGGAAAGGATTTGGAGCATAAATATCACAAGAACATTATTTCATTTTTTTTCCTTAGGAGAAACAAAGTAGTCCAAAGAAGTATTTTTAAACATAAAATAAGTAAGTAAACCAAAATGAATGTTAAAGGAACTTGTATATAATTTTCTATGGCAGAGGATGGTGATATGAGCATTACATTATTTTTTCTGAACTTTCACCTGTATTTAACTGCTAATGAATCCACAGAAAATGAGCATAGCACAGGCACAGGGCAATGTCTAGAGAATGATTTTAGGAACAATATAAATGTTACCATTGGTACCAACTAGCTTCTTTTTGTTTTCTGTTTTCACCAGTTTTCCGCCTTCAAACCTCAACATCATTTGTTTTTTAAAACACAGTCTGCTCTCACGGTGTGTCCTACCTGCCAATAGCCTGTTGCTTGCAGTTTATCAAGTTGATGCTTTTGGTTTCAAGTAATGGAACACCCTGACTCTAACTGGCTTAAACAAGAAAAAGATTTATTATTTCACATAATCGGATGTCCAATGTTTGGGAGACCTCCAGGCACAGTAGAACCACTTGGCTCAATGATGTCATCAAGAACACAGGTTCTTTCCCTTTCCTCCCCCTTGTCCTCCTCTGCGAGTTAACTTTATCCCTGGGCTAGGTCCCGCCATGGCTGAGCAGTGGTTGCAGCAGTTTCAGATATCATCTTCACATATGTAGAGGAAAAGTGGAACCATCTCTTTCTCTTTTTTTCCTTTAACAGCTTTATTAAGATTTAATTCACAAACCATGCAATTCTCCTACTTAAATATACAATTTGGTAGGTTTTAGCATATTCATAGAGTTGTGAAACTATCATCCAATCTATTTTAGAACACTTTCATCACCTCCGGAAGGAACCCCATGCCCATTAGCAGTCATTTTCCATTTCTACCCAAACTGTCCCATCCCTACTCCAACCTTAGGTAGTCTCTATCTACTTTCATCTCTAAAGATTTGCCTATTCTGGACATTTCATATAAATGGAATCATACCATTTTTGGTCCTTTGTGACTAACTTCTTTCACTTAGCATAATGGTTTCAAGGTTTGTTACCATCTCTGTCTTGAATCCCCCTTTTTAAGGAGAAGGAAAGCTTTCCTAGAGATCTCTCAGCAGAATTTCCCTTAAGACTTCCTTGTCTAAATTAAGCTACATGGTCAATTCCTACTTCAATCACTGGCAACAGAGGAGGAATTCCTAAGATTACTTTACACTGACTTAAACCATCCCTTGGTGCTGGGGATGGGGTTATTTAGTCACTCACCATGTAGTCACAGGCAGGCAGGGACTGGGAAGGTGAGAAGTGGATCCCTGAACAAAACTGGGCTTCGTTTAGGAAAGAAGACTAGGGAAATGGGATATTGGATAAAGAAGGAAAATGCACACTACACTTACATAGTACAACACAATTACAAGTGGAGCAAAGAGTTAATGGTGAAAGAGGCTACATTTAAGTTTGGCTTATTTATTCAGTCAGTTTTATCTTTTTCTTAACTTTTTGTTCTACACCTATAAACTTCATACTCCAGAGCTGTGAGTTCCCCACTGCCACCATCACTAACCACTCCATATCTGACCTCTTGCAATGAATTCTACCACCAGCTTAGTTGAGCTGCTCAACTACAGGTGCTTTCAGGGAAGTGATAAAGGCAGGGAGAAGTAACCAAGAAGTGAGATTCACACATTACCCTCTTTCCAGGTAATCAACAGACAAAATTGCGCATGCTACCTTTGCTGTCCCAGCTTTATGTGCTTGATGTATGTAACTGGGAGAGAGGTTATAAGGACATGTGTATATATGAGAATACTATATATATAAACTTTGTTAGTGAACCAAAAATTGGAATATGGGGCCAACTTAAACTTCAATGATTTCTCCCTTGGTTTAGTCTCCTGTTCCCTCATGTTCTTCCACAGTGGGGGCAATCTGATTGGGAATTTAAGGACTCTTTCTTGTTGAGCTATATTGTCTTATCCCCTTTCCTCTCACCCTACTTCTAGACAAAAGGTGTTTCCCTCTAGTTTTCTTAATAACAGATTCTGAGCCAAAAGAATGTTACTCCAGTATTGCTTGTATACTGGGTTTCAGGATGGTCTGTAATCATCCTGGGAAAATACTACAGATATTGGGATGTAAGACTCTTCCAATACCAGGGCATTGAATTTGTAAGCACATTTCTCCAATGCCCTCAAGGGAACCTGTCTTTATTTATAGGCAAATGGAATTCATACTTTCAATATGTAGCTTATTTAAAAATGTAGCAAGTACCATGTGTGGTAGTGTGTTGTGTGTGGAAGGAGATGTTTTGGTCAGCCACAGGCGTGCCTTTTGAAATATACCAAAGATTGGTCGGTCTTTATAAAGGGTATTTATTTGGG
>PVKH010020382.1:0-14598 GCA_004027955.1 Chaetophractus vellerosus | reverse complement strand
GGAACTCAGCAAGGAGTGGAAGATGTAGTCTTGCGACAGAATTTCTTCTGATCCCTGGAACCCTCAGTTCTTGCTGTTAACATTTTCAACCAATTAGGTGAGATCCACCCACACATGGAGGGTAATATCCTTTATTTAAGGTCAACCGATTGTAGATACCAGTTCCTCCATAAAGTAACTCCATGTGGTAGACTGAATTGTGCACCCCAGTTTGGACATGTTTTGGTGTGCATTCTGTGAGTGTGGACCCATTGTAAATAAAATCTCTTCAAGATGTTAACTTCTGTTAAGGTGTGTCCCCACTAAATCAGGTTGGATTTTAATCCAGATTAATGGAGTCCTTTATAGAAAGAGTGAAAGTCAGATGGAGTGAGAAGCCAGGAAAGGTTGTCATGTGCATTGCCATGTGGTAGAAAAGCCATGGACCAAGCATCACTGGCAGTTAGCCCAGAATGCCACAACCTTTGGGAAGAAAGCATTGCCTTGCTGATGCCTCAATCTTGGGCTTCTTCTAGCCTAAAATCTCTGAGCCAATAAATTCCCTTTATTTAAGCCAACTCATCATATGCTGAAAATTTTGCTTCAGCAGCAGGGAAATGAAAACTCTCCATGATATTAACTAGGCCAGTATTTGATCAAATAACTGGACACCATAACCTTTCCAAGTTGACACATAAGATGATCCATCACATATGGCAAGCAAGCTGTTTTCATGAGGTTATCCAGAGTTCTGCTGGGCAATGGGAGAGCTTAATGACTACTTTATATTGTTTTTTTTGTTAACTATGGATATCTGAAGCTATATAAAAATACACAATCCATTTTTAATAAAACATGGAAAAGTGTACATAATCTCTGTTTTCAAAGAACTTATGTCCCATGAAGATGCCTAAATATGAAACTGCAGGTAGCATATTTTTCCTAAAATGTTTATGTAAACATTTTTCTTCTTTGATTATAATAATTTTGATTCCTCATTTTTTCTTTCCTATTCTTTTTGGGGTTGGAGAAAAATAATAATGGAAAATTATGAGATTTATATAATTAATAAAAGGAAAATAGAGTTATATACATATGGAAAGGATGGTCTTATAATAACTGGGCAGATTGAGATATTCATTAAAGAAATGGCTTTCCTGTATGGCATATTTTTGGAAGAGTTAGTATTAAATTAAGTTCAGAACTCTTAATTTTCCTTTTCCATTTAGCAAACATTTATTAAGCATCGATTTTTTGCTGGGATGAAGGTGGGAGGCAAAGGGGAGAAAATAATACGAATAAGACTCAGTGCAACCTTTAGGAGTTTATAATTTGCTCCAGGTATCAGAGGCCCAGGGATAGTGATTGGAATTTAATTTGGCTGGTTGGAATAGATGATTACCTACACCAATGTGTGGATTGACCTGTGTAGCAGTTTGATATTGTTTATGAATTCCAAAAATAGATATTGGATTATATTTGTGAACTGGTCTTTTCTTCTGGGCATATTAGATTGTATTGGATTCAGAGGTTTCACTTTTACTTGATTAAATAATGATTAAGGCTTTGATTGGGCCACATCAGTAGGACGTTGAGTTCCTGCCCCCTTAGTGGGTGGGGACTCACAGAGAAACCACACGCAGAGAAGGGAGGTTGGAGTTTTGAGCTGGAGCCCCAGGAAGTAAACATGCAGGAGAAGAATGCACAGAAGCAGATACATGAGGAAACAGAGAAGCCTCCATTAGACATGGCAAAGACCCCAGGAAGACAGACAAGCCCTTTGCCTGATAGTTTGCAGCTACAGAGACCAGAGCCCTGAGCAGCTGAGTTAAGAGAGAAACCAGCCCCAGGACAAGGACAAGACTTATGCCAGCCTACAGCTGATATTGGAAGAAGCTGGGACCACAGAGCTTTAAGAGGAAGAGGGAGGTTGAACCCTTGCAGTTATCGGCAGCTATCTTGTTCCAACACATGGCAATAGACTTTGATAAGGGAAGTAACTTATGCTTTATGGCCTGGTAACTGTAAGCTTCTAACCCAAATAAATAGCCTTTACAAAAGCCAACAGATTTCTGGTATTTTGCATCAGCACCACCTTTGGCTGTCTAATACAACCTGCTACCCCAAAATGTCATCCCCTTTTGACCTGACACTGTGGGCCATCTGTCAGATGGAATCAGGCAGAATTCCAGGCTGGTATCAGATCTCTCGTCTTATACATTCAGCAATGTCTTTCACTGTCTCCTTCCAAAGTATGCAAAATCTGTGTAAGTTATAATATTAAATTGTGTTTTTCTAATCAACTCACAGAGCGGAAAATGGTTGAGCCAGCTCTGCATAAATTGGCCCTTTTTCTACTTCTGGTAAAACTGCTTTAAAATGTATTCAGAGTTTTCTCAGGGCAGTACTTCTTGCTTATGCTGAACACTTTTTTTTTTCTTAACCTCAGGAAAAAGTTTAAGAAAACCACGACCAGGATTGGGAAGCCAGGGCTTTGTGTGATAAGATTATAAGAGTCTGGATCATCTCCTTTGACCAAATATTACCAATTTTGAAAAGCACTGTAATCGGTTTTGGTGTCAAGGGGTGGCTTGTCTTGATTTTCATCATCACCATCCCCAAAGCCACTCCAAATAAATGCCCTGTAAAATCTATGTAAAAACAGGGGGCTTGATAAGCAAATGCAACATCAGGAAAGGTCCATCTTACAGTTGACTTGTATTCCCCCAAAAGCCACATTCAGGTCCTAACTCCTATCCTGTGACTGTGGCCCTGTTTGGAAATAAGGTCTTTGAAGTTATGGTCAATTAAAATGAGGGCAAACTGGATTCGTGTGGGTCCTGATCCAGTATGACTGGTGGTCTCATAGGAAGGGAAGAGGACACAGACAGACACAGGGGAGAAGGCCATGTGAACACAGAGGCAGAGATTGCAGATCTACTGCTGTGGTCCAAGGGACATCATGGATTGCCAGGCACCAATAGAAGCCAAGAGAAAGGTGTGGAACAGATTCTTCTCCAGAGACATCAAAGGGAGCATGGCCCTGCTGACACCTTGATTTCAGTCTCTTAGTCTCTAGAACTCTGAAATGGTGAAATTCTGTTGTTTTAAGCCACACAGTTGTTTTTGGTACTTTGTTATGGCAGCCCTAGCAAACTAAGACAGCCATACAGCATCCCCTTCCAACCAGAATGACTCCTCTGAGCCTCTCACATAATATTTCTTCCACCAGCTAAATTTTACTTACAGTAGTTTGAAGCTGCTGCCAAAGCCCTACCAGGATCCTGTCCTATCTCTCATCACAAGAGCCAATCTTTGGGGCCAATGAAACCCCTCTCTTAACAAGCAAGCCCTCCTGGAAGGATTAAACCAATGATGCACAGTGAAGTACGGATTGGTTTAACCAACATGACTAGGAAGACTAGAAATAAAAATGTTCTGATGGTGGAAAAGAAAGAATACATTTAAATACTTGTGCACTGCCTGGGTGTGGGACTACACGAGAACACTTGGGGAAGGGTGGGACCAAAACCCCAAGATATGTTTTCTTTATCTCAGAATTTTGCCTTGGGTGGGAAGTAACAGTAAAACAAAGATGGCTGGCTCCAAGATGTCAAGGGGTCCTTCTGAAGCAGGCTATGTGATCATCCATCCAGACTCTACTACGAACAGTGTGTGCACTTGGGCGAGTCACTCAATTCATTTCAACACTCATCTTGTGAGGGATTTTTCCTCATCTGCAAATTGAAGGCTCTAGACATCTAGATCATCCAAGGCTTCTTCCAGCTCTACCACTACACATTTCTAGGTGGTACCCTTGCAGTTGACTGAGGTCTGGGAGATGCCAGTGATGTCCAGAACAGAACTTTGTATTGCTTCTGTTCATCACACATTGACAAAGACTGTGATGATATAGGGAGACTGGCTTGGTGTTCCCAGCTTCAAACAAAGTCTGCATATTGTTAAGGATGGTGGGCAAAATGAGGCTCATTTGGTTTAAACTGTGTAGAATGGGTGGGGTTCTTTATTTCATTCAGTGCCTTCAATTGCACAGGATCAGCCAGCTTGCAGTGAATCCATTACAATAGCCAAAGACAACATGGTTTCAGCCTTAAAGAGTAAAACAGATTGTAACAAAGTCACATGTTTCTTTTAGTTTGACAGAAAGACTTCATGTTGTCATCTTTCCCTTAAAATACAAATGCTTTACATTGTTCATTGACACAACCCTCCTTGTAAAAAACTTTGAAAAAATAAGGAATTTTATACATAAAACCCTGAAAACCAATGGGACTAAAGCCCTCTATTTACACATCTTAAGTCTTTCTGGGCTTCAGTTGAATGTGTAGCTAATATTGTGGGAATATGGCAAATGGAATGGAGAAAGAAATGTTTTTTACATTTTAGAGTCCTTGTAATTGATAGAAGAAAATACATAGGCTGTTTTCATGTAATCAAACACACATGAGCAATTTCTACTTACATCACTGGTATGGATTTGAAAGAAAATGGAATAGAGAATGAGCCAATTTTAAAGATGTTTATTTTTCAACATGTGAGGAACATATGTAATTAATTATGCAGAAATATACATCTGCAAATTAAAAGACTATATTTGCAAGTTAATATCCAACTCTTTAAGGGCAAAGATGGTCTTATTCATTTTTCAATTCTTAGTATTCACAACAATATCTTCCATCAAAAAGGCATTTGGTATATTTTAAGGGAGGAAGGAAAAGTTTTTCCTCATAAAACAGTTAGGAAAAGGCTTACTTTTGCTTGAATCTGGAGAAGAACTAATCATTTTCAAAAAGTGGTAAAAGTCCAAAAATGAAAAAAAAATCACTTTATTAAGTCTATTTGAAGTTACTCTTTAAAAAATATTTATTCATTGACTCCAAGGGGCCAAGAAATGTGACAGGACGATGATAGCTAAGGAAACGATTAAGACATTCCTTGCCCTTAGGGAATTTTTGCTCAAGAAGGGGAGATAAAATGTACTCATGCAGATGGTAACAAAAATAGAGTGATATAAAAATTTGTTGTGCAAGTGTTTAAGAAAGGGAGATAGTGATTTTGGCTCGTGGAATTTGCTGAATGCCCATTACATTCTGGGTACTTTAAAAACTATTTCTAAGTATCACAGCTCTCTCACAAAGGTGGGAGTATTATACCTGTCTTACAGATAAAACTGAGGCTGAGAACAGTGTGATGTGAAGCATTCAGTGCTGGTCCTTTGAGCTAGATACATGGTGGGTATTTTTTTCCCAGCGCCCATGCCCTTTTAATTATCTCATGATGCTTTTCAGAGATCAGAAAAGGTTCACGCAGGAGGTAACGCTGTGGCTGGACCTTGAAAGGCCTTGGCAGGGGCGGAGTCTTACGCTATAAGGTTTGGTGGGGGCCCCAGGGGCCATATCTGTACTCTGTGACCTCCTCCTACCCTTCCCCTCCTTACTGACCGATCCTCAGCTAAGTTAGTTTGAGTACTTCCCTGGAATTTCTCAAGTTGAATTTCAAGAAACCAAAGCTTTCACTTTCTATGCATATGAGCCATGGGAAATGTGTGCTAGGAACTCTCATCAATGCACCCCACCTCCTGGAAAAATCTGGACCATAATAGAGAAAATGCAGCTGATATTCCAATAAGAGCAGATGTGAGAATGAGAGAGAGAGAGAGAGAGAGAGAGAGAGAGAGAGAGAGAAGGAGAGAATGAGCGTCCAGTTTTCCTGAGGTCCATTTGTAGCTCTGCCTTAGCCCATGCTATGGGACACACTCCAGAATCCTTCTAATAGATTTCCTCTTTAGCTTTGCTCGAAGTTGTTTTTCTATCATGTGCAATTAAAAAAAAAAAGTGTAATGTGATGGGATGGCCTTTGAAGATGATATAAATAAAGCAATTAAAAAAAGAATAGGGGAAATAGAGAAGACTGTCTTGCACTGCATGGTTACTTCTGGGGTCCATAGCATCAGCAACAGGAAGCCCTGGGCAGAAAAAGAGAGGTGCATGGTGCAGGCATGAAGAAAGGTGCTACTGAGCTGTGTCTGCATGGAATTGGTCAGAGTCTGGGCAGTTAGTAACAATAGACCTATTTTACATGGTTGACATAAGAATTAAATGTTAGTGCAAGAAAAGCACATAGAACAGTTCCTGATAGTTAGCTAGTATTCACTAGACATTAACTACTTTTGTTGCAGTTACTATTATTAGTTTTACGACTTTAAGAAAGGTCTTAGAAAAACGTAATGAAATGATAAGGGCACATGGAAAGAGTTAGAATGGGGGAGAAAGTAGAGATGGGGAGACCTGTTAGATCCTGGAAAACATTTTGGTGTGCTGAATTAATTAGTGAGAAGGCTATTGAAATTGTTCAGATGAGCAACTAAATAGAGCAGGTTGGTAGATTTAAAAAAATGTGCCCTGCAAATTCTGTGTTTGCTTTCTCTTTTCTTATTTTGAGTTTTTATTCTAGTAATACATACAAATTAAAATTTCTCCTTTTAACATCATTCAAATATATAATTCAGTGCTGTTAAGTACATTCAAAATGTACTACCATTACCACCATATATTACCTTAAACTTTTCCATATTCCCAAAGAGAAACTCTGTATCTTTTAAGCCTTAATTCCCTATTTCCAACCCCACCCCATCCCTTGGTAACCTATATTCTAGATTCTGATGTCATGAGTTTGTTTATTTCAATTATTTCATATCAGTGAGGTCATCCAATAATTGTCCTTTTTTCTGGCTTATTTCATTCAACATGATGTCTTCAAGGTTCATTCATGTTGTCACATGTATTAGAATTTCATCCCTTTTTTATGGCTGAATAATATTCCATTGTGTGTGTGTACACTACATTTTGTTTATCCCTTCATAGGGTGAAGGACACTTGACTCTTTTGTTTGGCGATTGTGAATAATGCTGCTATGAATATCAGTGTGCAAATATCTGTTTGAGTCCCTGCTTTCAATTCTTTTAGCTATATACCTAGAAGTGGGATTGCTGGGTCATATGGTAATTCTATACTTAACTTTCTAAGGAAATGCAAAACTGCCTTCCACAGCAGCTGCATCATTTTACATTCCTGCCAGCAATAAGTGAGTGTTCCTATTTCTCCATATCTTCTCCAACAAGAGTAATTTTCTGTTTTTTTTAATAGTAGCCATTCTAGTTGGTGTGAAATGAGATCTCATTGTGGGTTTGATTTGCATTTCCCTAATGGCTAATGATGTTGAGCATTTTCTCAAGTGCTTTTTTGGCCATTTGTATATTTTCTTTGGAGAAATATTTACTCAAGTGTTTTTCCAATTTTTTTTTTAAGGTACTGGGGCTGGGGATTGAATCCTGGACCTTGTATGTGAGGAGCTGGCACTCAACCATTGAGCTACTTTGGCTCCCCTGAGTTGTTTTTTTCATTTGTTTGCTCGTTGTTTATTTTTGTTTGTTTGTTTTTAGGAGGCACTGGGAACCAAACCCGGGACCTCCCATATGGGAATCAGGTGCTCAACTGCTTGAGCAATATTCTGTCCATTTTTAAATTGTATTATTTGTCTTTTTTGTTGTTGAGTTGAACAACAACATATATAGTCTAGATATTAAATCCTTATCAGATATTTGGTTTCTAATTATTTTCTCCCATTGTGTAGGCTGTCATTTTACTTTTATGATGAAGTCCTTTGATGTGCAAAATTTTTTAGTTGTAATGAAGTTCCATTTATTTTTTTCTTTTGTTGCTTGTGCTTTGGGTATAAAGTCTGAAGAACCATTGCCTAACACTAGGTCCTGAAAGTGTTTCCATATGTTTTCTTCTAGGAGTTTGATAGTTGTAGCTCTTATATTTAGGTCTTCTATCTATTTTGAGTGGATTTTTGTTTATGATATGAGGTAGAGGTCTATCTTCATTCTTTTGCATATGGAAATCCTGTTTTCTCAGCAGTTTGTTGAAGAGACTATTATTTCCCAATTGAGTGGTCTTTCTCTCCTTGTCAAAAATCAATTGGCCCTAAGTGTGAGGTTTGATTTCTGAACTCCCAATTAGATTGCATTGCTCTCTATGTCTGTCCTTGTGCCAGTACCATGCTGTTTGGTTACTGTAGCTTTGTAACACATTTTAAGATTGGGAAGTTTGAGTCCTCCAACTTTGTTCTTCTTTTTCAAGGTGGCTTTGGCTATTTAGGCTATTGTACCTTCCATATCAATTTGATGGTTGGTTTTTCCATTTCTGCAAAGAAGGTTATTAAAATTTTGATTGGGATTGTATTGAATCTGGAAATCACTTTATGTAGAGATGACATGTTAACAATATTTAGCCTTCCAGTCCACAAACATGTAATAGTCTTCCATTAATTTTGTTCTTTGATTTCTTTTAGCAATGTTTCATAGTTTTCTGTGTACAGGTTCTATGGTTAAATTTATTCCTAGATATTTGATTCTTTTAGTTGATATTGTAAGTGGAATTTAAAAAAATTCTTCTTACAATTGTTCATGGCTAGTGTATAGAAACACTACTGATGTTTGGGTGTTGATCTTGTACCCTGCCACTTTGCTGAATTCATTTATTAGCTCCAGGAGTTTTGCTGTGGAGTTTTTCAGGATTTTTCTGTAGATAGAATCATGTCATCTTTTTATAGGGAGCATTTTACTTCTTCCTTTCCAATTTGGATACCTTTTATTTGTTTCTCTTGACTAACTGCTCTGGATAGGACTTCCAGTCCAATGTTGAGTAACAGTGGTGACAATGGGAATTCTTTTCTTGTTCCTGAACTTAGAAGAAAAACTTTCAGTGTTTCACCATTGACTATGATGTCAGGTGTGGGTTTTTCATATATGCCCCTTATGTTTAGGAAATTTCCTTCTATTCCTAGGTTTCTAAGTGTTTTTCTCAAGAAGGGTTCCGGATTTTGTCAAATGCCTTTTCTGTATCAATTGAGATGATCATGTGGTATTTTTGCTTTATTCTGCTGATGTGGTGAATTAGTCAAGGTTCTCTAGGGAAACAGAATCAACAGGAGATATCTGTAAATGGTGTGCAGTTTTATAAAATTCTCTCACGTGACCATGGGGATGCACAAGTCCAGATTCTGCAGGCAGGCCACAAACCAGGGGATCCTATAAAGGTCTGATGAAGGTCCTTGATGAATTCCCAGGAGACGCTGGCTGTTCAAAGACAGCTGTAAAATTCTCTCTGAATGCTGAAATCACTTCCCCTTTTAAGCCATTCAACTGATTGGATAAAAGTTCACTCATGCTGATGGCAATCTCTGGTTGATTGTAGATGTAATCAGCCATCTATGCAGTAAACTCACTGATGACTAAAGTCCATAAATGTCCTTGTATTACAATTACAGTGCTTCCTTAACCAAACAACTGGGCACAATTACCTGGCTGCGTTGACACATTAACCTAACCAACACATGTGGTGTTTTATATTAATCAATTTTCTTATCTTGAACCACAGTTGCATATCAGGGATAAATCCCAATTGATCATGGTGTATAATTCTTTTCATGTGATGTTGGATATGGTTTGCTAATGTTTTGTTGATGATTTTTGTGTTTATATTCATAAAGGATATTGGTCTGTGATTTTCTTTCTTTGTGGTATCTTTATCTGGTTTTGGTATAGATATAATGTTGGCCTTGTAGAATTATTTGGGGATTGTTCCCATCTCTTCAATTTTTTGAAAGAATTTGATCAGGATTGGTGTTAAAGTTCTCCTGTGAAGTCACCTGGTCCTAGGCTTTTCTATGTTGGGTGTTGTTGTTGTTTTTTTGTTTTGTTTTATTTAGCTTTTATTTTAACCAAAATGTGATCAAATTATATCTACTATTCTATAATTTCATTCCTTCCTATATAATTGTGTTTTGAGGTATTCTGATGTCTGTCATATACATTTTTTAATCCCTTAAATGCCTGCATGGTATTCCATAGTAGAGATAACCATAGTTAACAGACTGAAGTCCCACTTGTTGGACATGTAGATTGTTTTATGTTTTTTTCTGTGATGTTCTTGACACATACATCTCTGTACCCAAATGTTTTCACAGGATAACTTTCTAGAAGTGGAACTTCTGGGGCAAAGAGTTTACCCATTGTCTGAGTTTCCTAGGGTTGCCCCAAACTGGGTGGCTTAAAACAACAGAAATTTATTATCTCACAGTTCTGAATACTAGAAGTCTGAAATCAAAGTGTTGATATGGCCATGCTTCTAAGTCTGTAGGAGAGATCTGTTCCTGGCTTTTGGAGGTGGCTTGCCAGCAATCCATGGCATTTTCTGCCTCAGTCATCACATGATGCTCTCACCTCTGTCTGACTGTGTCCAAATTTCCTCCTCTTATAATGACATCAGTCATATTGGATTAAGGACCTGCCCTATTCCAGTATGACTTCCTTTTTTTTCAAGCAACTTTTTTTCAAATTTACATAAATAAAAGAACAGAAAAGAGCAGCTCAACAAGTTATGGAAACTTTACTCCTAAAATGTTCTTTTCCAGGCACTAATCTAATTCCAATGACTAACTCAGTTATCCCTCTAGTGTTCAGAAAGATACACAGATGAACACAGATTAGGTAAATGACATAGTCAAGATCTCCTTATTAATGAAAAAAAAGGAGGAAGAGAAAAAAAATACTTAACTGTTTTCATATCTCACAAAACCAAACCCAATATTTAACTTTAGAATTAATATAGTGCCAACTTTGCTTTTACTACAAAAACATTACAATGATATTGTCAAGTATAGTCCTTAATTTACATGTTTCCCATGTATCCCACATTCTTAACACCCTGTAGTGGAAGAACATTCCTGTATTTATATTATTAAGCACAATCCTCAACAAATTCCAAAATCATTATTATACATTTCCAATATTATCCTCTAGCTGTCCTCCAATAACATTAATCTTCTTAGACTACTCTTGTCAATCACAGCTACATCTATACATCAACAGTGTTTATTACATTCATTATAATGTGTTACAATCAAATTGTTGGGAAGTTTTTGATAACTGATTCAATCTCTTTATTAGTTATTGGTTTGTTGAAATCTTCTATTTCTTCTTGAGTCAGTGTAAATAGTTGATGTGTTTTTAGGAACTTTTCTATTTCATCTAATTTGTTTGTGTACAGTTGTTCATTGTATCCTCTTATAGTCTTTTTTATTTCAATGAGGTCAGTAGTAAAGTTTCTCTTTCATTTTTTATTTTATTTCAATTTTCTTGTCTTTGAGTTTAGTGGTTCTGTCTTCTGCCATCTACAATCTGGTGTTGAAATGCTGCTGGGAATTTTTCATTTCCGTTATTGTGGTCTTCAACTTCCATATTTTTAGTTCCTTTTTAAAATTTCTATCTCTTCATTGAGATTCTCTTATTGCTCATTCTTTGTTTTCCGGATATCCTTTAGCTCTTTATATTTTCCTTCATATCCTTGAGTATATTGAAGGTCTTTTTTGTTTTAAAGTCTGTCTGGTATTTCCACAATCTTGTCTTCTTTATTGATGTGTTCTAGATTTTTATTCTCTTCCTTTGGATGGGTCATCATTTCCTCTTTGTTTGTCTTGTAATCTTTTGTTGCACTGTATATTTTAATATTTTATAATGTTAACTGTAGGATTTATTCCCTGAGATATTTTTTGAGTTTGTAACCAGGTGGTGATATGACAGAGATTTTATTGAGTGTCAGAAGCTAACAAAACCAAGCAAACCTAAGCAAAAAAACCCAAAAAACAAAAAACCTTTTACCACCTCTGTAAATTTGCGTTGCATTGGCTGGTGCTCTCCATCAGACTTCTGCTTCCCTGTTAGGAAGGTCAGCCCAAGGCAAAAATCAAAGGGAAGGGGGCCGGCTGTATAGCCCAGTTGGTAGGGTGCTGGTTTACCACATGGGAGGCCCTGGGTTCAGTTCCGGGGCCTCCTCGAATGGAGCCACTCTGCCGCAGGCAAAGGCAAGCCCCTGTGAGTGGGCAAAGGCAAGCCTCTGCGAGCAAGGGCAAGCCCCCGCGAGCAGGTGGGCCGCCGCAATGGTGAGCTGACTTAGCAGGTCGCCCCAGCAGTGGGGGACAAGCAGACACAGAGGAACACAGAGAAAAATGAACACAGCAAGAACAAGCAAAAAGGGGGGGATGTATAATAAATAAAAATAAGTCTTTAAAAAAAAAAAGGGAAGGATATTACCTATCTCTTTCAGGTCTATGTCTTGTCCTGGGCTTGAACTTGCTAGTGGCTTTAGAAATTTCCCTATTTAAAGGAGTTTGAATGCCTCCTCTTTTCTCCAGGAAATGGACCTTCTCCCTCTACTGTATGTTTCACTGCTGGACTTAGAGCAGGCAAGCCTTTGCTCCCAGTCATTTGCCTCAGTTGTTTCTTACAATGCTTTTGTTGTCTCAATCTTCTTTGCCCTGGAGGGCAAATTTTTGGCAGGCAAAGAAGAGTTTCACAGCAAAGAAGAGTTTCCCAAGTCAGTTTTTCCCAGGCAGAACAAGCCCAGGAACCTGCAAAAGGAGTGTCAGGCTGACTCCAAACTGCCCTGGGAAGGGGCTAAGGAAGGGGCCAGGAAGTGTGGCTGGAGCTTCTTCCTTGTCTCCCGAAGGTGTGCTTTCTTGACTCAGCACCTGCCCAGCAAACGCAGCCCTTCAACTGCCCTCTGCAGCTCTGAGGAAGCATACCATCTTTAGTCTCCTCCACTGCCTTTATCTGGGGTGGATTAGAACAACGGCCATCCTCAGAGCCAGGACCCCAGTGATCCAAAGTAGCTAGTGGAGAACAGTGGTCAGCCATCAGCCCATGTCCCTCCCACACCTCCCTCTGGATCTTGGGGAAGTGGACTTATGTCCCTCTCTTGCACCATCAAGCTATGCCAGGCACCAGACCACACTGCTGCCTGCTGTGAGAGTTGGGTGACAGTATGTTCAGAGAAAGCAATTCAGTGATATTTACCACCAATTTACCAGCCTTTTCCTCTCCTGTCCCTTGAATGCTGCACAGTGTTCTACTGAATTCCAGAATTTTGAAATAGTTGATTCAGCCTGTTTGTTTAATAGTTGTTATGGTGAAGGAACTGATTCCTAGAGCTTCCTTCTCTTCCTGTTTTCTCTTTTTTGATGAAGGGGAAAAAACCACTGGTGAACAGATATGTCTCTATGTACTAAGAAAAGCAATGCAAATATAAATAGCATCTGATTTTGGTCCTGGTGTCATAAGGACAATAGGGTGCAGTGGGGACTGTGGTAAACTGGAGTACACATGTCCTGTGTGAAGGGGCAAATACTGTTCAACAGCAATGCATTCTTGCCACATGGGAAATCAGGTCCAGTGCTGCTAAATTTTCATATTGTTGAAGAGAAGCTGAAAATTTTGAGGTTTGTATGAAATCTCTCACATTTTAAATGGTTCAAATTTTTCTAAAATATTATGCAAGTCAAAGGAAACCTATCTAGAAACCTCTTGTAAAGCATAGTTGTTAATTTGCCGTCTCTATGACTAGAGTGGAGAACATGGAAACCAAATTATAAGGCTCTGACTTCCCAGATTGAGGAACAGTATCTTATTCATATTTGCATACAAAGTATCAATAATACCTTGCTCATGTAGAAAACAGTAAAATGATCCTTCTCTTATAACATAGGTGGGAAATAGTTTGACACATAAACATATTATTGTAATTCAGTGATAAATACAGTTACAAGGATGTGTCTCAGGTATTATAATGGGAGCACAGGAGTAAGGCACCTAAGTTAAGAGCTTATGTCTAATGAGACTCTTGAAGGAGGTGACATTGCATTGCTAACAAGTAATTTAAAAGACTGACAGGGTCAGGCATATGTTTTTTTCAATATTTGCTTTAATTATCACTGAGAGAGGTTAAAGCAAATATTGATGTTTAAAGAAACACATGGTAATCCTGTACCCTCTTTCAGCTTCATGCTATGAAAAGAAATGCATTAATATTTCCAGTTAGGAGTGAAAATATTTGGGGAAGCAGAAAAAGATTGTTTGACAAACAACAAAATATTTTATTCCCTTAGAAAATAACATCATCCGACAAGATAATTATTTCAAAGTTACAAGAGTCACTGTTCAGACAACATTAAATAAATGGGATCAGTATTTTACTTATTCTCTTATTTGCTGCTCAGACTTTGAAAATGTGGTTGGCCTTTATCTGATGATCAGATAAGAATGCTTTGCTTTAGTGAAAAACACAGATTTTATCTTCTGGAGACAATAAAGAACTTTTATGTGCATATTTCAGCAGTGAAATAATTAAATCTTTTAGATATCCCCTTGAAAAATCTTTCAGATCTGTGGTTGCATTTGAAGATCTTCAAGATCTTTCTGAAATCTGAAATTCTATTTTCTTTTTCTTTTCTATGAAAAAGGCAATATTTTGTTCCCTATACAGATCTAGGTCATTAAAAGGAAGGCTTAATAAATGTATAAACATAAAATTGCTAAATTAGTTTAATTAGCAAATCATCAATCACTAATGTGTTATTGCTCCAAAGAGCAACCCTTAGCTCATGGAAAACCTAAAATGGAAGGATGGCACTGTTTTGAAAGTCTATCAGCACATAATATTTTTTTTCATCATAGTCCAGTTTTTTTTTTTTTTGTTA
>PVKH010020381.1:0-14601 GCA_004027955.1 Chaetophractus vellerosus | reverse complement strand
GTTTAAGGTGATGTGTATGGCTGTTTCTCAAAAGGAGAGTAGCTATCTACAAAGGATGGCAGGGCTTTCCTCCAAAATCCTAAGGGTCTGTTTTGTGATTCCCCTCTAGGGGCCCGCCAAAGGCTCCAGACAGCATCTCTATTTGCCACTGACACTTTCAGCACCATTGGATCTGCTGGATCCTATGGACCAAGTGGCAGTGCAGCTTGCATAGCAGCCTGGACCTGTCACAGAGCCTCCTCCTGTTCCGGTCCCCACTCAAAACTAGCAGTTTTTCTGGTCACTTGGTAAATGGGCAGAGGAGCACACCCAAGTGAGGAATATATTGTCTCCAAAATTTGGACACCAACTATGCACTGTACCTCTTTTTTGGTCATAGGAAGGGACGTTTATCCCTCACTTTACAGGGATATCTCAACATGCCCCACACCACTGGACACCTAGAAATTTCACTGAGGTAGAAGACCCCTATATTTTTGTTGGATTTATCTCCCACCCTCTTTCACACAAATGCCTTACCAATAAGTCTAGAGTCATTGCTACTTCTTGCTCACTAGGTCCATTCAGCATAATATCTTCAATATAATGGACCAGTGTGATGTCCTGTGGAAGACAGAGATGATCAAAGTCCCTGCAGACAGTATGACATGGGGCTGGAGAGTTGATATACCCCCAAGGAAGGACAGTGAAGGTATACTGCTGGCCTTGCCAGTTGAGAGCAAACTGTTTCTGGTGGTCCTTCCTAATGGCAATTGAGGAAAAAGCATTTGCCAGATCAATAGCTACATACTAGGTACCAGGGGATGTACTGATTTGCTCAAGCAATGATACCACACCTGGAACAGCAGCTGCACCTGGTTAAGATTACGATAATATACTGTCATTCTCCAAGATCCATCTGTTTTCTGCACAGGCGAATTAGGAGAGTTGAATGGCAATGTGGTGGGAATCACCAACCCTGCATCCTTCAAACCCTTGATAGGGGCACTGATCTCTGCAATCCCTCCCAGAATCCGGTATTGCTTTTCCTTTACTATTTTGCTAGGTAGGGGCCGTTCTAGTGGCTTCCCCTTAGCCTTTCTTACCATAATAGTCCTTACTCTGCCAGTCAGGGATCCAGTATAGGGATTCTGCCAGTTACTGAACATATCTACTCCAATTTTTCATTCTGGAACTAGGGAAATAACCACAGAATGGGTCCGGGGACTGGACCCACAGTGAGACGGATCTGAGCTAAAACTCCATCAATCACCTGACCTGCACAAGCCCCTACTCTGACTGGGGGATCACAGAATTGATGTCTCCTGGAATTGATGTCACTTCTGAGTCAGTGTCTAATAATCCCCAAAATGCCTGATCATTTCCTTTTCCCCAATACACAGTTACCCTGGTAAAAGGCCATAGGTCTCTTTGGGGTAAGCTGTGAGGATTATTAACAGTATAAAGTTTTTGGCAGTGTAACAGGATCCTTCCCCAGGGAGACTTGGCCATCCCCTCATTCAAGGGGCCCTGGGTCTAAAAACGGTCTCAAGTCTGGGAATTGATTAAGGGGCTGTGACTCTGTTTCTGTAATTCAAGTTAGGGTTTTGTTCACTCAACCTAGAACTCTTCTGCTTATAGAGATCAAGTAGGAATTTAGTAGACTGCCCATCTATTTTACTTCTAGGTACTCCTTGATCTATTAGCCAATGCTATAGGTCTATGAAACTCAGACTCTCTGTTAACTGCTGCTTTGAGTCTGCCTTTCATTGTAGTAGCCACATCCACCTTGTCTTTGGCTACTGCTTGCTGCTACTTGGCTTCTGCCAGCAGGATCTGATCAGCCCCATAGTGTTTAAGGATTCTAGTTCTATGACAGGAGTTCCCACAGTAATATTTGACCTACAGAGAAGAGCAACCACAGAGCTCTTCAGGGAAGATGGAGTTAGTCTTACAAATTTATTCCTCAAAATCCTTGTAAAAGGTGTGTCCTCTGGACATTCCTGGGGTGGGTGGGCAGGTCTTAAATGGTGAATCCATTCTAACATTCCAATCTCTCTAAGCCTTTGAATTCCCTCTTCTACTGTATACCAGGGTAAATTGGGCATCTCAACCTCACGCATTGTAGGCCATCTTTTGGTCCATGTTTCAGCCAACCACCCAAACAAACTGTTAGAGCCCTTTCTAACCCCTCTAGCTACAACACTGAACCCAGAATCTCTGCTTAGTGGGCCCATATAAATAAATTCAGCCTGATCCAATTTTATATTCCTTCCATCATTATCCCATGTCCTTAATATCCATTCCCACAGATATTCCATTCCCCTGATTTCTGTCTATATAATTTGGAAAACTCATGTAGTTCTTTAAGAGTATAGTGTACTTCCTCATGGGTCACACTTTGTACTTCACCTTTAGGAGCTTGTGATTCTAGTGGAGTTATAGGTCTGGAAGGGAAGAGGGGTAGTGAGGGTGGGTAAGGAGAAGAATTAGAAGAGTCTTGCAAGTCAATTACCTCAGGGCATTCCCCTGCAGTTTCATCTGGTGAGATAGTATTAATCTCTTCAGGTAGGGGTTGGATGGCTAACTCCTCAGGGCAGGGTGGAGTTTGGGTAATGGTTTCTTCTGGGCAGGGAGGAGATTAGGTAGTGCAGGCTTGAGGTTGGGTGGTCTCCTCAGAGCAGACCATTACTGGTTTATCTGGCAAAGTCTCAGGAGAATTTAGGGTTTCAATGTCCTCATCATTATCATCATCAACCCATATGTCTCCATCCCAATCCTCAGGGTTCCACTCCTTTCCAATCGATGTCCTCACTTTAACAGCAGACACCCTGCAATGTTGAGATATTATTTTCCATTCTAACTCTGTGACTCATACAATGAGACTCTGAATCTGATTTTCAGAGATCTCAAGCCTGCAGCTACACAAAACAAGATTTTCTTTCAGAGCACACATAGAAACTTTCACATCATTCATGTGGCACTTAAGTTGCAAATTTGAAGCCTTCAGCTCATCTCTTTTTTTTGTTGTTGTCAAATATCCCCCCCTCCTTTCTGCTTGCTCTTGCTGTGTGTCCACTTTTCTGTGTTCTTCTATGTCTGCTTCTTGTCTCCCCCCGTTTTTTTGCGGCGACGTGCCGAGTCGGCCCTCCGCACAGGCAGCTCGCCCCGCTTGTGGGTGGCTCCATTCCGTTTCACGGGCGGCTCCACTCCGTGTTTTGCCGTCTGCCCGCTCGGAGAGGTCCCCGGGAACTGAACCCGGAGCCTCCCATGTGGTGTACTGGCGCCCTTATCCACTGGGCTATACAGCCAGCCCCTCATCCCTTTCTTTTTTAACTGTAACCAGCATATTTAGGAACAGCCAGCCTACATCATTGTTCCTTTTAACTCCACAAAAGTTTATTAAAGTGTTAAAAACATTCTCACCCAGATCCTTGCCTCTTATAAACATGGAAGCAGTTGTATCCAGCAGTGATATTTTGTATATCCATAACTCTATTGCCAACTCATGCAATTGACTGTCAGTGGCCTCTTGATTTTTTTTTTAAAGATTTCATTTATTTATTTATCCCCCCCTTGCTGCTTATGCTTCCTGTGTCCATTAGCTGTGTGTGTTTTTGTGTCTGCTTGTTTCCCTTTGTTGCATTATCTTGCTGCGCTAGCTCTCCCTGGCCCGTGTGGGCCGTCAGCTCTCTCCACACTGCGCAGGCTGACTTGCCTTCACCAGGAGGCCCCAGGAATCGAACCCAGGGCCTCCCATATGGAAGAAAGGAGCCCAATCACTTGAGCCACATCTGCTTCCCTCTCTTGATTATTAAAAACAGAATCATAGTGACCTTGAATCTATTTAGAGTAGAGAGCAAATTGCAAAAATTCCAGAATCAATTCAGAAATCTCATTTTTAAGATTCTGTTTGTCAAGTAACACTCACAGTACCAAGCTATATTAGTCAGGGTTCTCTAGGGAAACAGAACCGATAGAAGACATCTGTAAATAGTATGAGGTTTTATAAAATTGTCTCATGCGACCATGGGGATAAACAAGTCCAAATCCCATAGGGCAGGCTGCAAACCAAGGGCTCTGATGAAGGTCCTTGATGAGTTCCCAAGAGATGCTGGCTGTGTGAAGTAGAGCTTGGGATTCTCTCCTTAAATGCTGAAATCACTTCCCTTTTTAAAGCCTTCAACTGATTGGATGAGACATTACTCATTGCTGACAGCAATCTCCTTAGTTGATTGTAGATGTAACCAGCCAACTACGCAATCAACTCACTAATGATTAAAGTCTAGGAAATGCCCTTGTATTACAATTAGCCCAATGCTTGCTTGACCAAACAACTGGGCACCATTACCTAGCTGAGTTGACACATTAGCCTTGAGAAGAGAGTCTCAACTTAAAAATGAGACACAAAGTATACATATAATGGCAGAATGAATTCTACACATGTGTGAACTTGGAATTTAAATGAGTGAAAGCCTGTGTACAGAAGCATAATCATACCTAAAAAGAATATGGTGGAGGTTCGACAATCTGAGTCTTAAGCAGTGCTCCTTGGGACATGAGAAGGCTGACTACTAGTGAGAACTATGAAGGCTATTCAAAGTGCTCAAGAATTGAGTTCACTAGATAAGTCATTGGCAATTGACAATTTCCTGTTAACATATACTGACATTTCTGTGTAAACAAAAGCAAAGAAAGCCCAATCCATGGAAACTATACCAATGAAAGGTACTTAATGGCATATATACAAAATTACTCCCTATGTTTCAAAATACCATGTTTGAAAACCCAAATCCATGTCAGGAAAACAGCCCAGCCCATGAGCATTATATCTGATGAAGAACAGACACGAGCACTGACTAATAATTACATGGTCTGAATTAGGTCATAATCAGAAACAGCCTTGTGGACCTTCCACAGTGACTGAGTTTGGTTTAGTGTTACAAGCTGAATGACAGGGAACCTGGGTTGGGAACAGACACAAATCCTGAAAATAAGACCATTTGGAAGAGGTTTTTCCTTTCTTAACATTCCTACAATCTATTTCAGTCATAAATTTTTTTTATTAAAAAAGATTAATAGCCCTAGTATCCCTCAAATGTCATGTAATCTAGTAAGAGCTGGGGTGGAAAGCTACAGTTATACAGTCAGGTTAGTCACTGCTTTTCTAGTTGAATGTAGATAGACCATCACTTCTGATAATTTGGCCGTGTTCCCTCCCTCTGAAAGAGTTAAAGCTTCATTTGAATTTCAGAAGAAGGCAGTGATGATGCAAGGGATGCTCCTTGAGAGAAAAGTGGCAACATTATCATGAAGAGCACTTACTTAAAATAAAGCCTTCTTTGGGAGCATCTTCCTTGAAGCTCTTTCCTTTCCCTTCTTGCCCCACTAGCTTAGTCATCCCTTTATAAGTCCTCCTTCATAGCATTTATCACAATTGCAATTATATAAGTATTCGGTACATCTATCTGCCCCCACTAGACTGTATCTCCTTGACGAAAGAGACTGTGTCTTTCCTCTCTGCCAATGTATTGGCACTACTTGGTAACAAACCCCCAGCACCAGACACATAGCAGACAATTCCTTTTGGATGAGTAAATGAAAGAATGAGCACTTTGGAAGACAAAAGTCAACTATGGCGTGAGCAACCAGATGAAACAAAACACGCACTACTGCTCTCTAAAGCTGCAAATAGGAATTTTTAGGAAATCTATCTTTTCTACAGAAACATAGAAGACAGGAAGAACATAAAACAAGGGAATACTCACTGGTGGGGGCTTCTTCCTCATCTCGAAAGTGCGAGTGGCACCAAAACTGAGTGAAGCAATGGTGGGGCACCTCCCTAGTGAGGGTTCGTCATCACTGTGCCAGTCTACACTGTCTTTCTCATTTCGGTAAAGATTGCAGAGCAAGGAGTTGAAGGTGTGGCCAGTGTTCTCTTCAATGCGGTTCTTTAGTATGCTCAGCACAGGATGCCACTGCAATCAACAGGCCAAGAAAAGGGCAGAGACAGTAGCATAAGACACAAGCTGACAGCAACATAGAAAAAGAGAAATAAAGGGCAAAATTAGTAAGGTATAAACAGGGATATGGAATAAGCAAACCACTTGGAAAACAAGAAGTAGAAGGCAAGAACAGTAGTTTAATTCCCTCCCATTATTTCTATTTTGAAGCAAGTTGACCTCCACCATTTTATAAAGACACAAAATTTGGCACAGCAATGTCACGGAGACCCTACTGCTACCTATCTGACCTATCTACCCATCTCATCCTTCTTTCCATGTTAAATACACAACCCTCACAAAGAAGCAAATGCCAATATATTCAGGGCAGTCACCTTGGTAAGTGATTAAAGCAGTAAGCGGAGCCGTGACTAGTTAGCTACCACAGCTAACCTGTCCCCGGGTAATTAGCAGATACAGACTGAAGTCTGAAGAGCAAAACCACTTTCCTGATCTGTGGCCCTCTGTTCATTCTATTCATATTTTATCATGAATGGTAAAATTGCTTTTTTCAAAAGATATTTAATATTTTCGGAGTAGCTAACTTTCTAAAAACAGACCCTGAGGGGAAAAACATTCTTTTCTACAGAATGGGAATCATGACATACCCTTAATAAGTGTGCAGGCTGTGGATTACAGATGATTTAAACAGATTCCACAGCCCTTCCTCCTGGGCACTGAGCTCACTTATGTAGTTTATATTTGGAACTTGTAGAAAAACCACTGTCTTGTCATGCACATCACAGGAAGCTTGACCCCTGACCTTAGGTTGTACTTGGTAGTGCAGCTAGTAATGGTTCTTGCTAGAATTCTGTCTTTCCTCTCAGAAATCTCAAGTGCTTTACAAAGATTTCTTTAGGACAGCAGTTCTAAAAATTTACACTATTAAAAAGTACTGAAGAGCCCAAAGAACCTTTGTTTATATGGGTTACAGCTCTCAATATTTACCAGATTAAAAATTGAATCTGAAAAAAATTTTTACTGATTAATTTACTTTAAAAATCAACAATAAAGCCATTACATGGTAATGTAAATTTTCTTTTATGAAAATAACTATATTTTCTAATACAAAAAAATTGGTGAGATGAGTGACACTGTTTTGCAAATCTCTTTGTTGTCTGGCTTGATAGAAGACAGTTGATTTTCATACCTTCTTCTGCATTCAATCTGTTACAACATGTTGTTCTGGTTGAAGTGTATAAAGAAAACAGGCTTTACACAGATATGTAATTGGAAAAGCCTTCACAAATAATTGGAGCTACTCTTCTTTGACATTACACCAAAACTCAACAAGTGCTAATTTCTTAAAGGTTAGCTGCAAATGTGGAATCCAAAACCACAGCAAAAAACTTTTCATATTCTGTTACATTTAAATCCATTGGTCTAGCTTGCACTTTGAATGGATCTTTTAACCTTGCATGATTTTGTAACATCAAGCACTGATCATTTGGAAAATACCAGTTCACTAAATTATGCAGCTTTTCTAAATGTTGACATATTTCATTATACAATAACCAAAAAAATCACATTCATTAATATTACCAATTTCATCAGAAAGTCTGTATAATGGGAGTGGTCAAGTTTAAAGTGGCCAACACTTTAAACTTGTTTTCCAAAATTCTGAATTTGCTTGAAAACTCAAATTTTATCATTAATCATGACTACTGTTTTCCTTTTAGTGACATTCGATTCATTCTTTTATTAGAAAATGTCTGACAAATAATCAAGTCTGAATAGGCACAGTTTGTCTGTTAGTTGTTTTTTCAAGTAAAAATGGTCCATGAAAAAAGTAGCTAGTTCAGCTCATAACTCAATCAATCACGAAAGTGCTTTTCCTCCAGACAACCATCATACTTTGGTTTGCAGCAGAAATGCTTTATGTGCCCTTTCCATTTCATCAAACAAAATATTAAAAAGACAGATTCAAAGGTTGAGACTTAATAAAATTAATCATTTTTACTGCTTTATAAAAGGATATTCTTAAGTGAAACCAGCAATTTTGTTTTGTTTTATTTTTACTGGAAATACATGAATGTGAGAACACAATTACTTCCAGTACAGTTTGGTTACAATGCCTTGATTCACGCTAAGGCTCCAGCAGCTTTATCCACCATTATTTTTGCCCATCAGTGCAAATTTGATTATGAAAATAGTTTTGACCTTGTGGATCCCCGAAAAGGCTTTCAGGACCCTACCCCAGGAATCCATAGATTATACTTTGAGAACTGCTACTTTAGAGAACTTCTTAAAAGTCCATGTTATACGTTTGGTAGTGAAGGAATGAATATTCACCAAAGGAAAGCATAATATCATTATTAAGTATAGCCCATTGCTACTATCGGGTAAAACTGCTGGGGAAGCAATATGTGGGAACCACTCAGCTTTGCTGTGATGTGAAAACCATGGTTAAAGCTGAGATTCCTTATAGACATCAGCATTACATTCTAAGTAGAGCATTTTAAAAAATAAACAGCAATACCAACAAGCAAAACTTAGATGAATAAAACAGAAATACTAATAAATTCCAAAGAGTAATTCCAACAATAAAATTAGCAAGCTGCCATTTCCTATTTATTTTATGGCTTTAAACGTAACTTCATGGAGATAAAGATCAGATACTAGAATTATACACTTGATAAGAAAAACAAAAATGCAAAGGAAGAAGACAGCTTTTCTGCAATGTGACTGAGAAACTAATTAGCAAATCCCTGACTTGCTGAGGTACTGAGCACTGTGATAATATCAAGTTTGCATTATGCTTTTAAGTGGGTATTTTTTTTTCTTGGTTATTTTTGGTGGTGAAGTACAGAGAAAACTAGAAAAAAGGGAATAAAGAACTAAAGGACTAAATTTAGACTCTCCAACCAATATTCTACACAGGTTCCTCAGAACTGAATGTCTAAATTAAAATTCAGTGTCATCTCACTGTTCAGTGAAGACATTCTATCCTCAAAAGACATCTGAGGAAAAGACGATGAGAATATACAAATCACAGAAGTAAAAGGGCCTATGTAGTGGATCTCAAAATTTTGTTTTGTAGAGTTCTAGGGTGCCACAGCAGTGTCTCTGGAGCTACAATAGGGGAAAGGGGAGATCAAATTGGTGGGACTCCCAGTCTACCTCCGCTTCCGACAAGGGATTCTTTTTTTTTTTCCTATTGATTTTATTGTTTTTAATTTTATTATAATTAAAAAAAAAATTTTAAAGATACTTAGATAATATAAAGTTTACACAAAAAATATAGGAATTCCCATATGCCCCACTCCCCACACCTCCTACATAAACAACATCCTTTATTAGTGTGGCACATTCATTGCAATTGATAAACGCATCCTGGGGCTTTGCCACTAAGCATGGACCATAGTTCACATTGTATCTACACTCTCTCCCACACAGCTCTGCATGTTATCTGATGATATAAAATGGCCTATATCTGTCGTTGCAGTGTCATTCAGGACAATTCCTAAGTCCCGAAAAAGCCCCTGTATTACAACTGTTTTTCCCTCTCCCTGCCCCAGAAGCCACATCAATGTTGTAATTTCTTTCATTGCTAGAATCACAATATGTCTATAGTAGAATACTAGTAAGTCCACTCTAGTCCATAGTTCATTTCACCCCAATCCTGAGGATTCTGGGATGGAGATGCCCACTCCACCTCTAATTGAGAGAGGGCTTCGAGCCCATACAGCCAATGGATCGGACTCTCTTGCTTGAAGGCATTCTACTTTTATCTGTATTCTATATTGGGGTCATATAAGATTTAATTTGAACAAAGACTAAAAGAAGTTTAAAAATCTATGACCGCAATGGAATAAA
The DNA here is from genome assembly GCA_004027955.1 of Chaetophractus vellerosus. Lineage (NCBI taxonomy): Eukaryota > Metazoa > Chordata > Mammalia > Cingulata > Chlamyphoridae > Chaetophractus > Chaetophractus vellerosus. The sequence continues at coordinate 4,804 of PVKH010020381.1, read as the reverse complement.
TACCATTGTTGTGGAGGCAGTGACCCATGGATGTTCTGGGGTTAGGGAGAGGGAAAAATAGGTGTAATAGGGGGGCGTTTTTGAGACTGGGGAATCATCCTGAATGACAATGACAGATACAGGCCATTATAAATCCAGCCATAACCTACAGAGTCGAAGGGGAGGGAGTGTAAACTACAATGTTAACTATAATTCATGCTTAGTGGCAATGCTCCAAAATGTGTTTACCAATTGCAATGAATGTACCACACTGATGAAAGATGTTGCTAATGTGGGAAAATGTGGGAGGTATGGGGAGCAGGGCATATGGTAATCCCCTATATAATCTCAGTAACATTAATGTAATCGAAATGTCTTTTAAAAAATAAAAAAAAAGTGAAAAACAAAAACAAAAAACACAAACAATCAAAAAATCTATGACTGAACCTACTTCTTTTCTGTGGATATTAAGCTGGAGATAATACTTCAATTTTAAAATTAAACAAGTACCCCAACATGCATATATACACATTAGTGAATCCCCTTTCAAAAAATCCAAGAATGAGGCATGTCTTTTAATTTTGTTCAAGACTATACATAAACTGGCAAAGGAGGATGATCCATTGATGGGCCCTTGATATTGATGACTATGCTTATGAGCCTTTGATCTTGAAATTGAAACTTAGCCTATTGTTGTGGGGTGCCTAAGAGTTGCCTCCTGAGAGCCTCCTTGTTGCTCAAATGTGGCCTCTCTCTATGCCAAACTCAGTATATAAATGCATTACCTTCCCCTCAGCATGGGACATGACTCCCGGGGATGAGCCTGCCTGGCACCAAGGGATTACTACCAAGCAGCAACTAGCAATGCAATTGGAAAAAGACCTCAAATAAAAGGGGGAAAGGGTAAAGACAAATAAGTTTATAAGGCTAAGAGATTTCAAAGTGAGTCGGGAGGTCATCCCAGAGGTAATTCTTATGCACATCTCAGTAGGATCTCATAGACTGCCAAAGTGGATACTACCCCAAATAGTGGGGTTCCTGAGGGCTCTGGAGACACCCAGGTCCTATGTTGGGAGTTTGTAGGAGTACATCCAAGAGACAAAAGTCTTTGAGCTGTCCATGTGCCAGCTGGACCCGGAACCTCAGTGGAGCTGCATCACCTACTCTACAGCTCATTGGACTCACCCAGGACAACAAACAAGGAGATGATGATGGACAACAACCATCCCAAGGGACAGAGAGTCTGCAACTACAAGCAAGATAGTCCTATCCATCTTCCCCATGGGATATAAGCGCTCTCAATTAGAGGTGGAGTGAGCATCTCCATCCCAGAATCCTCAGGATTGGAGAAAGAACTATGGACTAGAGTGGACTTACTGGTATTCTACTATAGACATACTGTGATTCTAGCAATGGAAGAAATTACAATATTGATGTGGAGCCAGTGGCCTCTGGGGGCAGGGAGAGGGAAAAACAGTTCTAGGAGAGGGGTTTTTTCGGAACTTGGGAATTGTCCTGAATGACAATGCAAGAACAGATATAGGCCATTTTATATCACCACATAACATGCAGAACTGTGTGGGAGAGAGTGTAGATAGACTACCATGTGAACTATGGTACATGCTTAATGGTAAGGCCCCAGGATGCGTTTATCAATTGCAATGAATGTGCCCCACTAATGAAGCATGTTTACGTGGGAGGGTGTGGGAGGTGTGGGGAGTGGGGCATATGGGAATCCCTATAGTTTTTGTGTGACATTTATGAAATCTAAGTATCTTTTTAAAAAATTATTTAAAAAAAGACTGTACATAAACTAAATCTAACAGCAAAAAACATGCAAGTTATGAGCCAGGCCAAATAAAAAAATTATAATTTGACAACCTTAACATCTAACAAAAGGGTCTTGATTGAATAAATTATGGTACATACACATCATTAAATACTATGTAGTCAATATACATGACATTGTGGAAAAACAATGACAGAACACATTAATAATATATGGTTAAATGAAACATAGTATACATAAGTGATTTTATTTTTATAGAAAAAGAAATCTCTACATATATTTTCCAAAAATAAGAGAAGACTGAAACCAAAACATCAGGTGGTAGAATTATTAGCAATTTTATTATTATTCTTTATGCTTATCTATAATTCCTAAATTTTCAATAATGAGTAAATATTTCTCACATTATTAAAAAATAATTTTAAAAATTATTTTGAAGAGATGTCAAAATGTCCCCAAAGTGTAAGACAATAAGATGCCACTTTACTCAGCAGACCACGTGTGTCTTGTACTTATTCTAAAACAGGGGTTATCAATCAAGGGTGACATTTTCCCTCAGCAGACATTTAGCAAAGTCTGGAAACACTTTTGGTTGTTCTGACAGGGTGTGGAAAGCTACTGGCTTCTAGTAGGTAGAGTCCAGGGATAAAGCTCAACAGCCTACGGTGCACAGGAGAGCTCCCCACAACAGAGGATTATCCAGCCCCAAATGTCAGTAGTACAGAGGTTGAGAACTTCTCTTCTAAAAGATTAACTAGAATAAATGAAAGATAACTTCTTCTCCAGAGCCGGTTTAATCCTCAACTTCTTTGCTATGACTATTGGAAAAGAGGTAAATTAATTCTGACAGAAACATGAGAAGCAGTCTATATTGGACTGACCTAATTCAATTCTCTTCATGTTTCCAAATCAGCCTTGGATCTAAAGGGCCTAAACACTTCCCTGGTCACATTCTAATACAGTCCTAGAAACCAAAGCAAGCAGATTATCTCCTTCCATGAAAAAGCCATGTAGCCCCAACTCAATGTTTTGGCTCTGGGCATCTTAATAAAGTGGTAGTTTGTGATTACAAATACTGGAAGCTCTAAAATGTGTCACTACTTCTGTTTATACTAATACTATAAGCAAAACTCCATTTTCTTCAAACTCTCTTTCAATAAAGCACAACATTCTCTGCCAAAGGCAAGATTCCAGGGACTAAACAGGGAGCTATTTCCTGGACCTTAATTCCATCCTCTGGACAAGCTTAATTTATAGACTAGAATATCTTTGTCTACTGTTATGGAAATTTTTTTAAAAAACAACAGAAGCAGTAGAAACAAGCCAAAGCATGACAGGTTGGAAGTCAGAGAGCTGCAGCCAGAGAATGAATACAAAGTCAACAAGAGAAACAGTTTTTTTTTTTTTCTTCACAAATGGCACAAGAGTCTGAGAAATGGAAAGAGACATTCTAATGTCACTGATCAGTCATAGGTACTTGGCCCCATAGCAAATGTATACCAGGGTGTACACAGAAGGGTGATAGCCAGAAAAGCCTGGAGAGTGAGTAGATTAGGAGAAAAATGGTTCACTTTCTTGAAATCCTGGATTCTGGTTCCAGTTTACTCTAGTTCCAGTTTTTTCTTATCCTCTGAGCTCATCTATGGATCAAAGGCATGTAAAAGGTAACAGGCACAAAGACTCAGAGAATTTGTTAAATCCAGAGGATTTGCTTAACTAGGAACCATCATGCACCTATGCAAGGTAATTTACTGTTATTTTTCTAGTATTCTATGTTTATATAGTCTGTAAAACCATACCAACAACAATATTCCAACATACGTGAGGATTTGGTTCCATAGTGATTCTTGAATAAGTGTAAGGAAGTTCTCCATACCATGCTGTAAGTCTTGGTTGCTGATAAGTTATATCTAAGAAAGAAAATACAGGACCTTTGAAATGGTTTAGCACTATTTAAGATGTCCCTCCTGAGTGCCAACTCTGTGCCTTGCAATGTGCAACAAGCTATGAAAAATACAAAGGAAGAGTAAGGACGGGCTCTGACATGGGATTTGAATAGAAAGGGTAAGAGCTAAAAGAAAGAAAAGACAAGAGAAGGCATTTGACAATAACAGCATGGGTGAAGACTATGAGAACAGAAAGTGTGTTGCTTGCTCACATCAGTGTTGACACAAGAGTGAAGAAGTCATATTGGGGAGCAGTAGGTTTCAGACTAGGGAAAGTGTCAAAAAGCAAAATATAGAGTCTGAACCCTTATAGATAGGAATTTGTGGCACCAACATGCATATCTAGAAACACAGCAAATTGTTCACCCATGTGTCTAACACTGTAAAAGCTCTTTTTAATTCCAAATGAAGAAAAAAGTACTCTGACCATTCATAGCATGTAGATAATTTGAGTGAGAAGTTTTTGAGGTCCAAATTTATTTAGGGAGGGAGTTATCTACAGAACTATTTTTCCCACAACTGACATTAACCAAAAGAACGACAACAAAAAAAAAACCAATAATAATAAAAGCAGCTAACATTCACAGAAGACTATGTTTAACAGGCATTCTGTTAAGCACTTATTATGCATTATTCCATTTAAGTATTATAACAACTTTACCAGATAGGTATCATTATTAGCTTCATTTTACAGAAAAGAAAACCAAGGCTCGGAAAGTTGCCTAACTGTAATTTGCTTAAAATTAACAATTATTTTGAATGACAGAACCAACAATCAAAGCCAAATCTATGACCAAAAGCTCCGCTATAGAAACTCTAGGAGTTAGGAAAAGACTGCTCTGAAAAAGCTCTTTTTCTGATGTCTGAGTCACAAAACTGAAGCCAGTGTATACTTTGCCTCTTTACAGAAAATCTAAACGCACTCATGGTGTCAGAAAAGAAATTCTCTGCCGGATCACACCCGCCCCCCAGTGACCACCAGTGGTATAACATGCATTGTTGCATGTGTAAATGAGAATAAAATGTCAGTATGAAGGACCAAATGGGCAGACATTCTCATATGAAAAAGCTCAGGAAATATAGTACTCAT
>PVKH010020380.1:0-14600 GCA_004027955.1 Chaetophractus vellerosus | reverse complement strand
CTGGGAATTGTCATGGATGATGCTGCAATGGAGGATGTAGGCCAGTTTATATGATCATGTATCATTCAGGAACTGTAAAGAAGAGAGGGTTGTCTATGGCCTGAATTGTGATCTATGTCTGATGGCAAAGCCCCAAAATGTGTGCAACTATCAGAGGTGTTATGCCACTCTTAGGCATGTGCATGTGGGGGGTTGTGGGAGGGGTGGGGCATGGCATATAGGTACTCCTGGAATCTCTGTGTAACATTTGTGTAATCAATGTATCCTAAAAATGTATATAGTTATATAAAAAATAAATAAATAATTAATTTAAAAAAAGAAGAAAGAGCTAAACTCAAAGGTTTAACTGAACACCTAAAGAAACTAGAAAAAGAATAGCAAGCCAATCACAAAGTAAGCAGAAAGAAAAAAATAATAAAGATTAGAGCAGAAATAAATGAAATTAAGAACAAAAATTAGAGGAAATCAACAAAACAAAAAGCTGGTTCTTTGAGAAGATCAATAAAATTGACAAACCCTTAGCTAGACTAACAAAAAAAGAGAGAAGATGAAAATAAATATAATTAGAAATGAAGAGGGAGAAGATATAACCAGGATATATAAAGAGGAGTTACAATTCAATAATAAAAAGACAAATGATGCCATTAAAAAATGGGCAAAAGACTTGGACATTTGTCCAAAGAAGAATACAAACTGCAAAAAACATGAAAAAATGCTCAGCATCACTAATGATTAGAGAAATGTAAATCAAAACTACAATGAGATATCATTTCACACCCATCAGAATGGCCAGTATTAAAAAGACAGAGAACTACAAGTGTTGGAGAGGATATGAAGAGATAGGAACACTTATTCACTGTTGATGGGAATGCAGAATGGTACAGCCACTTGAAGAACTGTTTGGCAGTTCCTAAAGAAGTTAAATATAGGCTTGCCACATGACCCTGCAATACCACTATTGGGTATATACCCAGAAGAACTCAGAGCAGTGACACAAACAGATCTGCACACCAATGATCATAGCAGTGTTATTCATGATTGCCAAAAGCTGGAAACAACCCAGGTGTCCATCAACTGATGAATGGATAAACAAACTGTGGTGTATTCACATGACAGAATATTATGCAGCTGGAAGAAGAAATGAAGTTGTAAAGCATTTGACAACATGGATGAACCTGGATGACATTATGTTGAGTGAAGCAAGCCAGACACAAAACAACAAATACTGTATGATTGCATTATTATGAACCAAGTAAATTATGTAACATATTGTATGGTTCAAAAAATTATATGTATCCAGTACATTTAATTGAGAAATGTATGTTTATATTCAAGTGTGGGTTTTTTTAGTTTTTAACTATTGTTTATATTTTCAATTATTAAATGTACAAAATAAAGCTAAAACAAATCCCAGTTTGTTGAATTTGAAATCAGTAAATGGTGCCAGATAGTGACATAAGACTCATCTAAGAACTTTAGCTTTGAAAGGTGAGTGAGGGAACAGTATTTACAGTGGTGGAGGCCTTCAGCAAAGCTGTCATCTCAGTTTTGGATGAGCTATAAAGATAAGAGAGAGCATTCTTATGTGCCAAGGGGAGAGGAGATATCTGAGGGGATTTAGCCAGTTTGCTGGGGCAAGATGAGAAGCAACATAGTCAAGGTCAACTGAAATAGGCCTAGGAATATTTCTTTTCTAATATCTTGTCCATCAATTGGCATACTTCCCTAAGACACAACATTTAGGATAGATTCAGCAAGTTAGGTAGAAACATCATCCTACCCATTTGAGTGTTCCTTACCAGAGTAGGTTACAATAGGGGTAAACTTGCCCAGAAACATGCCTTGCTCATATGACTGCCTCTGCCCTGCTGCCATCCCTCTCCATAGAGATTTTGTAAATAAAATCCAAACATATGGTGTCCTACTAAAGTCCCATGTAATCTTTCTTCTTCTCAGCTCTCCACTTGCATCACCAACAAATTTTCCCCACCCTCTCTCTTCTGTTCCTTGAACTGGGGACTACTTTCCACATTTTAGGTATTTGCCCTTCCTGTGACTGCTGCCAGGAAAGCTCTTTCCTTAGCACTTTGCATGGCTGCCTCCTTCAAATTCTTCAGAGCTAAGCCTGAAGGTCAGTTCATCTCATCACAAGAAAGATCTTCACAATTACCCCAAACTTAATTAGAGATCATAATAGCTTTATTACAGGTTTATTCTTTTTTCCTTAATGTGGTTATTTTTTTAACTTTATATTTAGACAAATTTATATTTATATTTACAGAAAAATTACAATAAAAATATAGGGAATTCCCATACAACACCCCTGTACCCACACATGGTTACCCCTATTATTGACATCTTAGATCAGTGTGGTTAATATGTTACAAATGATGAGCCAATATTGAAGCACTGCTACTAATCAAATTCTATAGTTTATAATACTATTTTTAATTCCTTCAATTCCTTTTGTGGAACAATGGCTTATCTTTTCTGGCATTTAATTAGGCCAGAAAATCAAGGTGACTGTGATTTACCTTAATGTTAGTTTTCAGTGGATGTAAATGTAGAACATTCCATATTTTGAAGTGAGTAAGAGCAAAAGTAACAAGATATTTTTTTCATCTTCCCTTGGAGTGTATAAATATTCAACATTCAAACAGTACAGAGGCTCTCCTCTCCTTTCCTCTCCTAGTGGGACATGTAGAACAGCCATCTACCAATGCTGACCTGAGCAGTTGGTCTCCCTGGGACCATAACTGAATGTGTTCTGCTGCTCTTTGGACCATATGTTCTAAGTAATAAACTGTTCATTTACTAAAAGATTTTTGTAACTCAGCCTGTGTTACAAAGATCCACTAAAGAGAAACTTGCTCCAGTGATTTTGGGGCTAAAAGCAGAGTACCTTGCAAGTTATAGAACAGAATGGATCAACTTTTGGCAATTATTTTCATCATTTTTTCATAACTTTTGTATGATGGTATCTTGAACAAAATGGGACTGATGGATTTTTTGCTAAACTGAGGGTCTGCCTCTTGTCTACTATCCTGGGTAAAGGTCTGACCCACAGTTGGGGTACCTATGGCATGCTGTCTGCATCCTCAGGAGGAAGGGTGCCAATAAATGGGACTTTGATAATTCCCCATGAATTCCAGGGAGATGGCTAGCTGGTTTTATCCTGAGATCAATGAGGTTGGGCTTCCAATGCCTGGCATACATTCCCTTGGATCATGGCTTCTTATATATCTTCTCATTCTGGAACCAGGATTCCTCACAACCAAGCCACAAAGATTAATCTTGTGGTTAGTGTGAGATCAGTCATTATTCAGGAGACTATTAGAAATGAAGATGGTAAACTGGAGGTGAAAACAAAATTATGAGACATTGCAGAAGATGGCAGAGTAGGGAGCTCCAGTACCCAATCCTTCCACCACAACTATAAAGCAGGTACAGACCATCTGAAACACCCATTTTGAAAGTCCAGAGTCCAGAACATTGTACAACATCAAGGGAAAAGCAGGAGGAAGAGGTCAACAAACTATGGCAAAGAACTCTAAGTGCCCTCTCCAAGTGGCAACTACTGGTGCCCATCCTACAATCTCACAGCAGGCCACCATGATACACATCTTCTGATTGTTGAATTCAGATGACTGGGAAGTTATTGTTTCAACTTGCTCTGGACACAGGTGGTAGCAGCCAATGTTTCAAATGTTCCTGAACAGGCACAGAGGAAATGGTGATTTAAAGATGCAGTATTACCCTAGGGCTGTGGGGGACAGTAAGCTGAAGTGCTGAATTTGCTTGGCAGGTGAGAAAAGCTCAGCTTTAGGGAGCCTTCAAAGAAGCTTTTATTGCCCTTACTGTACTCCTGCACAGGACACAATGGAGCAAGCCTGCAACCCTTTCATTGGTTTCTGGCCCTGTTATGACTAAGAAACAACAATTTGGGCAATTCATCACTGGGGTGATTATCCTACTAGAATTTCCACTCTAGGCAAAAGCAGCATGAGACAATGAAAAGAGTGTAAAAAAGTATAGATGTGGACAGTCTGGGACAAAGGCCTGCCATCATCAAATACTCAGTAGAGGGCAGTCTGTATCCTAGGAAAAAGAGAAGACAATAAAATTTGCATAAACAGTGGAACCCCAAAACAACTAACAAACAAAACCACAGGACAAGAAAGAGGCCCAGAAAAGACAGGGAAAATTTGCATATAATATTTGCCTTTGCAAACCTTCCTGATAGGAGGGCTGAAGCCCATGTAAATATTTGTCTTCTCACCAGCTGGTTACAAAATGAAAATAAGTACATCCCAGCACATAAATCCCAAAGTTAACATGTTAAAATATTAACACATAGAGGATGCAACAAAAGAACACAAAACAGAGAAACAGGAAATGATGGTCCATCTAAAGGAAGAGGATAAAAATACAGAAAACACCAATGAAGAAGATGAGAATGCGGACATACTGAACAAAGTCTTTTAAAAAAGAGATCTTAAAATTTCTCACAAGTTTGAATGAAGTTACACATAAAGAACTAAAGGATATCAGAAAAACAATAAATGAAAAATATGAGAGTCTAAGTAAAGAGAAATTTTAAAAAGTAAAAAAACAATAGTACTAGAGTTGAAGACCATAATAATTGACATGAAAAATGCCTAGGAGGATTTCAAGAGAAGATTGGAGCTGGCAGAAGAAAGAATAAATTAACTTGAATAAAGACCCTTGAAATAAATCAGGCAGAGTAGCAGACAGAGAAAATATTAAGTGAAAATCTACTGCACACAATGAAAGCATACCAATATACACATTATAGGTCTTTCAGATGGAAAAGAAAGAAAAAAATGGCCAGAAGAGTATCTAAAGAAATAAAAACAAAGAACTTCACAAAACTTATAAGAAGGTGTGAATATGCACATCAAGAAGCTCAGAGATCAACAAATGGGATAACCATGAAAAAAGATAACCCACCATATATCAGTTACACTACTAAATGTGAAGGACAATGAAAAAGTTCTGAAAGCTGCAAGAGAAAAACAACATTTTCCATACAAGGGAGTTCCAATTAGATTGAGTACTGATTGATTTCTCATCAGAACTCAATGGAGTCAAGAGAGCAGTGGGCCAAAATACTTAAAAGTGTGGAATGAAAACAACTTACTGCAAAAACTTTATATGCAGTAAGTCTCTCTTTTAAAATGATGGAGAAATTAAGACAGTCTCAGTTAAACAAAGGCTGAGGGAATTGGCCACCACTAGACCTGCCCCAGAAACAATACTAAAGGGAGTTATTCAGACTGAAATGAAGGTACACTGGAAAATACTTTAAAGCAACCTAAAGAAATAATGACCTGCAGTAAAAGTAACCATTTGGGTAATTGTAAATTCCAGCAATATTGTATTGTATTGTTTGGTATGTAACTCCAATTCTTGCTTCCTACAAGTGCTAAAATGCAAATGCATAAAAGGTAATCGTAAAGCAAGGCTTTTGTACCTACAATGTACAAACACTTAAGTAGTAACAAGTACAAAAAATGGTGTGGGTATTGAGGTTTATAGTGCACAAGCATGCTATTGAAGTTAAGTAGGTATCAAACTGAAGGTAATTGTTATATATTTAGTATGTTAAAATTTAACCCCATGTTAACTACAAAGAAAACAAATGAAAAACATATTGAGATAGAAATAGGAAGACAATCAATATGGCACAATACAAGAAAGCAAATTAATATTAAATAGAAGAGAGCATTCTAAGCATATCAGGGAGACATGTAAAAATGACAGCTTTGTGCCAAACTGACAGAGATGCATCAGAACAATGAAAGACTCAGACAAGTCCAGCTTGGTGAGCAAAGAGCATTTAATAGGGGGATTATGCGGGGCCTCACCCTTGATGCTTCAGAAGGGAGATTCTCTCTTGGAAACTCTGAGTCTGGTCATGGACTAAATCATCTCTGGTGGCAGGCAGAGGTATGAGCTCAAGCCTCACTTGCCACAAAGCAAAAGGGGTCTTTTATACTACATGTCTATGTGTAGATGAAGAGGACACATTAGGGGGAGAGCATGATTAAAATGTGCAGTGCTCAAGACAGATAATCAAGGCTTGGATATTCAGTGTGTTCCAGGAGGGCAGAAGTCACACTTTCACAGTAAGTATGTAAAATGAGCATTTCCAATGTTTGTTAGTAGGGCTGGAGTTAATTTCAAAATACAGATAGGTTGAGGGTGAAAGGATGGAAAAAATATACTATGCAATTTGTAACCAAAAGAAAGCTGAGGTGGCTATACTAATAAAGGACAAAATAGTCTTTAAATCAAAAACATATATGAAGGACATACTGATAAAGGGGACAATTCAACAGAAAGTTGTAACAACTCTGAATATATATGCACCTAACAGCAGAGCCCAAAAATCTATGAAGCAAATACTGGTAGATTTGAAGGGAAGACCTGAAAGTTCTACATTAATATTAGGAGACTTTAACACACCACACTCAATAAGGGATAGAACATCTAGTGAGAAGATCAATAAGGAAGTACAGGACTTGAATGAAAATACATGCAACCAATTAGACCAATAAGACATATATAGAACACTGCATCTGACAAAACAAAGTACATATTCTTCTCAAGTGCACAAGGATCATTCTCCAGGATAGACTATGTATTGGGTCACAAAACAAGTCTCAATAAATTAAAAATTTTTGAAATCATTCAATGAATATTCTCTGACCACAATGGAATGATGCTAGAAGTCAATAACAAAGGGAGAAAGGGGAAATTTAAAAATGTGGACATTATAAACAATATGATCTATAACAACCAATGAGATAAAGAAAAACTCAGAAGCATAATTAGGAAATGTCTTGAGGTGAATGAAAATGAAAATACTGCATAACAAAACTTTTGGAATGCAGCAAAGGCAGTGCTGAGAGGGAAATTTATAGCTCTAGATGCTTGCATTAAAATTGAAGAAAGACTTCAAATCAGACAGCTAACCTCAAAACTGGAAGAACATGTAGAAAAAAGAAGAGCAAATTAAACCAATAGCAAGCAAAAGGAAGGAATTAACAAACATAAGAGCATTAATGAAATAAAAAGTTGATTTTTTGCAAAGATCAATAAAATTGATAAACATTTGGCTAGACTGAAAATAAGAAAAGAGAGAATACAAATAAAGAACATCAGAAATGAAATGGGAGACATTACTGCCATCCTTACTGAAATATAAAAGGGCCATAAGTGGATTCTATACACAGATGAGTCTTAGTTTGCCACAGGCTGCTGATACAAGATATCAGAAATGGTTGGGTTTCATAATGAGAATTTTATTTGGATAAAAGCTTACAATTCTAAGGCCATGTAATATCCAAATCAATGTATCAGCAGAGATGCTTTCTCAGCAATATTAGCTACTGATGACACTAGGGTCCTCCCACATTGAAAAGCAAGATGATCACCATTTTCTGTTGATGTCCCTGCCTTCATTTACAAAATCTACAATGTCCTGGAGCTCAGCTGTGGACAAGCAGTCATAGGGCTTGTCCCTTTCAAGACCTCCTCTCCAGCCTTGACTGTTCTGCTTTCTTCCCAAGTTCATCTGGGGGCTCTCAGGCATATGGCTCCCCTCTTCAGCCTTGAAATGTTCTGTACGCCTTTTCTCTTGGAGGCATTGTGCTTAAATTCTGGCTGCTAATGATCTGAGTCCTCTCTCACATGGCAGGATCAAACTTGGCAGCTTCCTTTTTCTCTGTGTCTCCACTTACATAAGGCCTAGCAAGAGGGCAGAATCCCAATGTCTGTCATGCCTCCCTGATGTAGTCCAATCAAAAGGGCCCCACAACCAGAGGAAAAGATTAGTTCAAAACATAATCTTTTCTTTTGGGGAGGCATTAAAGAACTTCAAACTGTCACAAGGTGTATGCCAAAAAAATGATATAACTTAGAAGAAAAAGACAACTTGTGAGAAGCACATAAACTATCTACATTGATTGAAGAAGGAATAGAAGATCTCAACAAACCAATGACTAATAAAAAGATTGAATCCATAAACAAAATGCTCCCAATAAAGAGTAGCTCATGACCACATGGCTTCACAGGAAAATTTTAATAAACATTCAAAGAAGACTTAACTTTAAATCTGCTCAAACTCTTCCAAAAAAACTGAAGAGGAGGAAAATTACCCAACTCATTCTCTGAGGCCAGCATTACCTTCATAGTAATTCCAGATAAAGATCCCACAAGAAAGGAAAACTAAAGACCAAATCTCATTAATTTAGAAGTAAAAATCCTCAGCAAAATACTAGCAAACCGAATCCAGCAGCATATTAAAAGAATTATACACGATGATCAAGTGGAATCATCCTTGATATGCAAGTTTAGTTCAACATGAGAAAACCAATGAATGTAATCCGCCACACTAACATTAACAGAGTGAAAGGAAATAGCCACATGATCATCTCAGTAAAGGCAGAAAGGCATTTGACAACATGCCAAGCCCTTTCTAGATTAAAACACTTAGAACACTAGGAATAGAAAGAACCTTCCCCAACATGATAAAGGGCATATATGAGAAAACTACAGCTAACATCCTACTTAATGGTGAATGACTCAAAGTCTTCAAACTAAGATCAAGATGAGCACTGTACCTGCTATTTTACAACATTGTACTGAAAGTTCTTGCCAGAGCAATTAGGCAAGAAAAAGAAATAAACAGCCATCCAAATTGGAAAGGAAAAAGTAAAACATTCCCTATTTGCACATGATATACAGAAAATCCTGAAAAATCTACAACAAAAAACTAATCCTAGAATAAATGAATTCAGCAGATTGGGCGGGGTACAAGATCAATGCCCAAGAAAAGAGTAGTGCTTCTATATACAAACAATGAACAATTAGAAGTTAAAAATTTTAAAAATCAAATTTAAAGAATAAAATTAAACAGGTATATAAAGGACTTCTGAACACAATACTACAAAAATATTGCTGAAGGAAATTTTAGTAGATCTAAATAAATGGAAGAGTATTCCATGTTCATGGGTTGGATATCATTCTGATGTCAATACTACCCAAGGCAATTTGTAGATTAAATGCATTATCAATTTAAATTCAAACAAGTTTCTTTGTAGAAATGGAAAAGCAAATCATAAAATTTATAAGGATAGGTAATGGTTCCTGAGCCATCTTTAAAAATAAGACTCAAGTTGGAGGACTAAGACTTCTGAATCTTAAAACTTATTTCAAAGGCACAGTAATCAAAAGAGCATGATAATATCAAAATAACAGACATGCAGGACAATGGCATAGAATTGAAGTCTCAGAATTCAACCCTATATTTCTGGCCAACCAATTATTGACAAGGTGGAAAAGACCTCTCAATCTGGAAAGAATTGTCTCTTAAACAAATAGTACTGAGAAAACTGGAAGACCATGAGTAAAAAAAAAATAAAAAAATAAAAAACATAGGTAGAGCTTTATCTCACACAATATACAAAAACAAACTCAAAATGGATCAAAGGCCTTAATATAAGAGCCATAACCATGAAATTCCTAAAAGAAAATATATGGAAGCAACTTCAGGACATTTTCTTAGGCAATGGTTTCTTAGCCTCTCTGAACAAAGCACAATCAACAAAAGAAAAAATAGGTAAATGGAGCAAGATTTAAAATTTTTGTTGCTTAAAATATTTTATCATGAAAGACAAATAACAACCTATACAATGAGAGAAAATATTGGGAAACCACATATCTTTCAATGGTTTAATATCCAGTATATATAATAAAATATTTCAACTTAAAAACAAAAAGACAAACAATCCAATTTTAAAACTGGGCAAAAGACTTGAAAATATATCTCTCCAAAGAAGATATAGAAATGGTGAGAAAGCACATGAAAAGATGCTCAACATAATTAGCTAGCCATCAGGGAAATAAAAATCAAACCACAATGAGATACCCTTCCATACTCATTAGAATGGATGCTATTTAATTAAATGAAAGAAAACAAGTTTTGGAGAGGATATGCAGAAATAGCAACACTCATTCTTTGTTTGTGGCAATATAAAATGGTGCAGCCACTGTGGAAAATACTTTGGTGGTTCTTCAGAAACCTAAGTATAGAATAGAAAATGACATGGCAATCCCAAAGCTAGGTATATTCCAAAAAGAATTAAAAGCAGCAGCTCAGATAATTACACACTGATGTTCTTAGCAGCATTATTCAGTTGCCAAAAGATGGAAGCAACTCATGTCCATCAACCAATGAATGCATACTAAGATATGTTATATACACACAATGTAATATTTTTAAGCACTAAAAAAGGAATGAAGTTCTAATATATGCAACAACATAGATGAACACAAGATACCACATTAAGTGACATAAGGTATACTCAAAAGTGAAAATATTATAGGCTCTCAGTGAAATGAAGTAATTATAATCAACACAGTCATAGATAAAAAAAAATAAGATAGGCCACCAGAGAGCAGGGTGGTGATAATTAGTCCATAATTAATGCTTAAAATTTATACAGTTTCTATACATATACATACTGCACCACTTCACATCTCAGCAGTGATTAAAATTGTATGTTTCATTTATGGTCAGACTATTGACTGATGGCTTTCTGAACTTGTTGACAGTCATAGTGATTCTCTCCCATTTGAGTAATCTCATGTTGTCCAAGACTAGGAAAATTAAGGTTTCTCCATATATGTATTGTTGCTGTTTCTGTCCAGCATGAATTATCTCATGTTGCTGGAGGGCAGAACTACAAGTGAAAGGTTTCCCAAAGAGATGGCATTCATGAGGTAGGTTTCTCTCCAGTCTGGATTCTCTCATGTTGTTCAAGAAAAGAATACCAAATGAAGGTTTTTCCACATAGGTGACATTCATGGGGTTTCTCTCCAGTGTTGAGTTCTCTCATGACGTTTAAGGGAAGAATATTGACTGAAGCCTTTCCCACAGAGATGACATTGATGGGGTTTCTCTCCAGTGTGAGTCCTCTCATGTTGTTTAAGATGAGAATATTGACTGAATGCTTTCCCACATAGGTGACATTCATGGGGTTTCTCTCCAGTGTGAGAACGCTCATGTCGTCTCAGATTAGAATATTGACTGAAGGCTTTCCCACATAGCTGACATTCATGGGGTTTCTCTCCAGTGTGAGTTCTCTCATGACATTTAAGGAAAGAATAGCGACTGAATGCTTTCTCACAGAGATGACATTCATGGGGTTTCTCTCCAGTGTGAGTTTTCTCATGCTCTTTAAGATGAGAATATTGACTGAATGCTTTCCCACATAGGTGACATTTATGGGGTTTCTCTCCATCATGAGTTCTCTCATGACGCTTAAGGTAAGAATACTGACTGAAAGCTTTCACACATAATTGGCATTCATGGGGTTTCTCTCCAGTGTGAGTTCTCTCATGATATTTAAGGGAAGAATATTGACTGAATGCTTTACCACAGAGATGGCATTCATGAGGTTTCTCTCCAGTATGAATTCGCTCATGTTGTCTAAGATGAGAATACTGACTGAATGCTTTCCCACATAGGTGACATTCATGGGGTTTCTCTCCAGTGTGAGTTCTTTCATGACGTTTAAGGTAAGAATATTGACTGAAGGCTTTCCCACATAGATGGCATTCATGGGGTTTCTCTCCAGTGTGAGTTCTCTCATGATATTTAAGGGAAGAATATTGACTGAATGCTTTCCCACAGAGATGGCATTCATGGGGTTTCTCTCCAGTGTGAGTCCTCTCATGTTGTTTAAGATGAGAATATTGACTGAATGTTTTCCCACATATGGGACATTCATGGGGTTTATCTCCAGTGTGAGTACTCTCATGTCGTCTCATATTAGAATACTGACTGAAGGCTTTTCCACATAGATTACATTCATGGGGCTTCTCTCCAATGTGTGTTCCATTGTATTGTCTGAGGTCAGAGTGGTACATCCAGGTTTTAGTACTTTGGTGCCATTCATATAATTTACTTTTAGGGTGAATCTGCTTATGTTGATTAAAAGATGAATGGTCACTGAGGACTGTTGCAACTGGTTTCCTGAAATACTGTTTCTTTGTCATATGAATTAATTCATGTTGGGTCACTGCTGATGTGTGAGAGGAATCTTCTTGCAAATCATTACATTTAAAGGAATTCCATTGGGTGTGAGATCTCTGCTGTGGGGAATTAGGTGAGAGACAGTAAAACATTTGTCCATATACATGAAAGTTTTCATTTCCCTGCATATGAATTCTAGTTTTATCCTCAAGTGATAGTCTCCAATTAAAATACTTTCCATGCTAATTTTATATACACATTGTTCTCTTCTATACATGGAGATTTTCTCTATTATATCAATCTAATTGTAGGACTATCTGATGAATTTTGAACTTCACGATAAATCAAAGATTATATATGTGAAAATTGTTTATGCATTCACATTTTATACAAACTCAGGTTAGAGTTTTTGCTTAGGTTAATTTTTCCCTAAATACAAACTATCACAGATTATTGCTGCATTAGCATTTAATCCCAATATTACTTACCATTTCCTGACTTTATTGAATTCCTAATTCATTCCATCCCTGGGTATCTATTTGAAATATTAGGGTTCACACAATGAAGCTTACCAATGACATGATTCCAGATGGTACCTTCTTACAGATAGGTGGGTTGCATATCATTTCTATCATTTCCCATGTTTTCAAGGGACTTTTCCTGCCTATGGCATTTGGAAAAACAGAATAAATTCTTAGAATAGCATTAAGGAGAGAAAAATTTTGGAACATTCCAAGTAGCTTTGTCAGTGTGTTTCCAACACTCAGAATTAGCAGGAAAAGAATATCAAATTAATGAATACTCTAGGCACAAGAAAATTTAAAGTTTTTCTTATTAAAAACTTTAAATAAACCTGAAGATATCATAACTCACTTAAGGAATCCTGAAGTTAATATTTTCAACCTCCTACTCACTATATCACCCCTTCTTCTACTGATGCACAGGTCCTTAGAGCTCACCTACACTCTGGAATTGAGGAAATGTTATTCCTTCTCTCCAGGCTTCTCCTTGTTCCAACTGGGAAAGGACATCTGATTTGAAGGCTTGATATCCATTTATATGAAAAAAGATATCTTGATTTTCAGTTGTGATAGTAACAATGCATGATCATGATGTACAATGGAAGGTTAGCAACATATAAGTTAATTAATGAAGGTTAGCAATGCAACAATCACTTGAACTCAGATCATTTATAATTTTTTAACAAAAAGATTTAACTATGGACCTTTTGCCAATCTCAGTGAGGACCACTGGCTGTTGCTACCAAGGCACAAGTTCAAAGAGAGACTGTAGAATCCTCTATATTCTAAATAGGGAGAAATATATGTTTCCAAAATGATTTAATATTATGTTCAAAAATAATCCAATAAACATAAATTACACCAGAACAATCTAAGTTTTTTGTGGAAAAGGATATATACATGTTTTTACTACTATGTTCTGAAGCCTCAGCATAGCCCTTGGAGCAGAATGCTTATTTCAGCACAGTCAATTATTTATCCATTCAAAGAGTATTCTTTGAGTTCTCAACTCAGCCCTGGGTGTTGGAAATTGAGAGTCAAGAAAGATATTATGTTATGGTCAAGAAGATTAAATTCCATTGGGGTGAATTAAACATAGATAAAAATAAAAAAAAAAATTTCAATTAGGAAATTATATGTTTCATAAAATGATATGAATCTATTACAATTATAACATAAAATATAATAGAAGAGAAAATAAAGAGCATACAAGGTGGAGAAACTGATTTAGATATTTGAATATTTGAAGATGATATAATATAAATATATCTGTAGATAGTAGGCAGATTAGATAGATGGTAAATAGATACAGATAGTAGATAAATTTTGAGTCTCTCACCCACTGAGGCCAGGTGATTGATATTCTCCAGCATCACTTCTTTGAACAGGTTTTTCTGGGATGTGTCTAGCAGGGTCCATTCTTCCTGGGTGAAGTCAACAACCACATCTTTAAAGGTCACTAACTCCTAAAACATCACAGAAATTTGAGTTGATATGGAGATATCCTTACCTATGTCTTGAGTGTAATGCTCAAAATAATAGCACTAAAGAAGCAGAGACTTAACAAAAGAAAAAAGAAAAACAAAAAAGACAAAAAAAGAAGCAGACTTTACATATAAAATTCAAAGTGTGTACAGGGTTCCAGTAACTTCATTATCAATGCTGAACTGCCATCTGCCTTTCAGGTACACTCACAGACACATAAACACTCTGAATATACAATACCCCATTGTAAAAGAAAACAATTTGACATGCGGTGTGATATACACCTGGAAATTTCCCAATAAACTTGTAATTACTTCTTCTTGCTGCTGATTATAAAATTTTCCATTGAGCATTCACAACTAAAACAATCCTTTCCACTAATTTTAGGTAAACCTACAGACTTATCATAAGTCAACCAATATCCATGATATATCACTTTAAAAATGAGTATAGTTAGATTGTTACTGTATGTATATATATATATGAACTCATATTCCTCTCATTTATAAAATCATTTAAGAATATGTTAT
>PVKH010020379.1:0-14600 GCA_004027955.1 Chaetophractus vellerosus | reverse complement strand
ATCCCTCATTGTGGCATAATGCCTCTGATAGATATACACATTTTGGGGCTTTGCCATCAAGCATAGATCACAGTTCAGGCTGTAGACGACCCTCTTTCCCATACAGTTCTGAATGATACATGATCATTCAAACTGGCCTACATCCTCCATTGCAGCATCATCCATGACAATTCCCAGGTCCCCCCAAAAAACCCACATTACAATTGCTCTTTCCTCACCCTGCTCCCAAAGTGTCCAGTGACCCTGGCTCCAGATAATTTTGCAATTTCTTCCATTACGTATATCACAAGTCTACATCAGGACTCCAACAAGTCCATTCTAGTCCATAGTTCTTCCCCCAATCCCAAGGAGTCTGGAATGGTGATGTCCCCTCCACCACCAAGTGAGAGGGGGCTTATATCCCATGGATACAATGGAAGGGATTATCTTGCCTGAAGCTGCAGGCTCTCTGGATTCCCCTGCATAGCCGTCGTCCATCGTCAACTCCCAACTAGGTGTCCTGGTTGAGTACATTGAGTTGTAGCGTAGGTGTTGCAGGTCCTCAGAGTTTCTGGACCCAGTTAGCATATGGTCAGCCTGTAGTTGCCGGTCTATGGAAGTACACCTAAAACTCAGGCATCAAATATAGGTTTGAATAGAAGAGACATTTAGACCATGTGCAGTGAAGACATATTTTGGTCAGTTTCTGTCACTCTCAGGAGCAGGAATCCCAAGTTAGGGCCCACTAGTAAGGCACCAAACTCTGGGATTATCTGCCTTGGTATAGGACCAAAGCCCTCTGGGGGCCCTCTGTTTGGGATGACTTCCATATTGGAAGTCTAGGAGGCCCTACTGTGATTTGCATAAATGTTACCTCTGGGTTGCCCTCCTGACTCACTTTGAAGTCTCTTAGCCCTATGAACTCATTTGTCTTTACCATTTCACCCTTTTGTTTGAAGTGTTTTCCCAGTTTCACTGCCTTTTGGCATTTGTTAGTAATCCCTTGATGCCAGGGAGGCTCATCCCCAGGAGTCATGTCCCATGCTGGGAGGAAGGTAATGTATTCATATTCTGAGTTTGGCTTAGAGAGAGGCCACATTGAGCAACAAGGAGGTTCTCCAGAGGCAACTCTTAGGCACCCCTTAACACTAGGCTATTTCATTTTCAAAAGGAATGACTCATAAGGCTAGTCACCAATAACAAGGGCGCATCAATGGATCATCCTCCTTTGCCAGACACTGCCCCTGTACTCAGGGGGATGTTGCTACTTATCTGTAAAATATGACAGAGATCTCCAGGATGGGAGTTCAGTGTTCTCCCATTTCATGATTAATACTTCACCCCATGACCATGTCCCATGGGCCTTTGAACAATTATGGATGACTTTAGACATAACACTTATCATTACTGTGGATCCAATTGTCAGGTTATCAGTACTTTGAAGAAATACATTTTAAGGAGATATGGAAGAAAAGGAATACATTTTGTAAAATGTTACAACGAGTCTCATGACTACTTTTAACTAGTAGGAATTTTAAGTATATTGTTAAAAATTTGTATTGGACAGTTAAGGGGATTACCAGAGAGTGAGAGAAACTGAGCAAGGATTTGTCAAGCAAGGATTTCAGTGTAGATTTTTTTTCTTTTTCACACCCCACAGGAATGCTGACAATGATTATGAATATTTATAAAATTCAATCTACCCCAGATGAAGACAGAAGCTACCACTGCAGGCAGAGATAACACAGACATGGGCTCAGAGACCAGAGACCTGGGTGCAGCTGCCAGAGCCAGAAGTCCAGAAGGCAGAGCCATGGACACAATGGAAAATCCATAGACCACAGAGATGGTTCCCAGGCAATGAAACCTAAGAGAACTTCAGAATTTCAAAATTGCTTGGAAGCATGATTCTTTTAGTCCTTCCTTTCTCTCTTTTTTGGAATTGGAATGTCTAAATCTTTTATACTATACCAATCCCACCATGGTATTTTAGAATCAGTAACTTGTTTTCTACTTATTGGTCCACAGAGAGAAATGAATTGTGTCCCAGAATGGATCCTGCCCAGAATGTCATACAACCCTGATTTAGACTATTTAGATAA
Organism: Chaetophractus vellerosus; assembly: GCA_004027955.1. Taxonomy (NCBI): domain Eukaryota; kingdom Metazoa; phylum Chordata; class Mammalia; order Cingulata; family Chlamyphoridae; genus Chaetophractus; species Chaetophractus vellerosus. The sequence continues at coordinate 12,519 of PVKH010020379.1, read as the reverse complement.
TTACCTGAGTAGAAAGGCCTGCCCAGACAGACCATTCAGTAGGTAAGGAGGATGAGTAAAAGACAAGGTCTACAGAGGATATTTTGAACCTGTGATGGTCAGGATTATATGTTCATGTCATATTTGTAGGATAATAGCAGGAGCCAGAAGCAGGAAAGGAGAATGAGAAGCAGTCAAAAGAGGAAAGTTCAAATAAAGAAGGCATAGAGAAGAGGTAGTTGATCCATCAGTTTATAAAACTTTCTGATCTGGGCTTTCATTTCCTTTTTGGAGCCTGAAAATAACCATCAGATGAAACTAGAATTAGTCTGCCAGATGGTAAAAGACATGTGGTCCAGGCAACCCAAAGCCAGGCTGATGGCAATCTAACAGACATGTATAGGAAATTAAAGGCAATTGAGCCTAGATCAGCCAGTCCTAGGGGACCTGCCAATTCACTGTAAACCAAGAGTAAACCCAGCCAAATCAGTCTAGCCTGCCCATATAAATAGACTGCACAGCTAACAAAAAAGCTCAACAGCTTAAGGATTATCCTATGGGGTTTGAGACATTGTATATTACATAGCAGTGCCTAACAGATAAATTATATTCTTTTAAATTGCTATCCATTCTTATGCCACAATCTCCTCCCCTGCCCTTATTTTTCTTGCTGTCATGTAAAATGGCATAGTAGATATTTTATATTTTACATATACATGTATTTTTTTCTCCTCAACTGCAGTAATAGGAAGGATCTTTTCAAGTGACAGAGTAACCACTTAATAAATATATTTTGAGTGAATGAATGACATGGATTCAACGATTTTAAAATGTCTCTCATTACTTACAGTGAAGAGGGCTTATGTGTGTCAGGATCTTTGGTGTATTCTCCTCAGGTTTGATGAGATATTTCATGAAACTAAATTTCATCCACTGATGTATTCATGAAGCAATTTCATAAATAGTACTAGAATGTCTGGAGTATTTCCACATTTATGCCAAGATTAACGTGTTAATTAAAGTTTATCCAAAGTGTACAGGTTACAGCAGACTTAAGAACCATGCATTACTTCAGTGCCCAAGGGATAATTAGAGAGAAATTGGGCAATTCATGAAAAAGTCCAGGAGAAAAATTGCCACATATTTCTAGAGGGATAAAGCTAAAGAATTAGAGAATTGTCTTTGAAAGGATAAGAATGGCTGAAATAGATGGAGAAAAGAAAAAGGCTTTACGAAAGGAGGCATTCAGTTATTCTATGAATATTTGAATATAGACTGTTCTTGTTTGCCAGGTTATAGAAATGGGTCAGTTATCACAATAGGTATTTTTTAACTTATACACTTAAAATTTTGTGGCTGAGAAAAATGTCTCAATCGAGATGCCATCAGGCAATATTTTATTCCTGATGATCAGTTGCCAGCAATCCTGGACTCCTTGTCACATGACAAGGCACAGGGATGCATCTGCTAGTCTCTTCTTTCTCTTCTAGGTTTCGCTGTTTTCAGATTCCTGATGCCATGGATTTCTTTCTTTATCTGAATTTCATTTTCTTATAAAAGCCTCAGTAACAGGACTGAGACCCACTGTGAAGTAACCTACTCAAAGGGTTATACCTACAATAGGTTACACCAATAGAATGGATTAACTTTAAGGTCATACTTTACTGAGGTCCATACAACTTCACACCAACAAACATATTATATTGTTTTTTACATTATTTTTCTTTTTTACCCAAATGGAACATAAAATATTTGGCAATGTTATATAGAATAAGCTTTTATATATGTCACTTCAAACATATGGGAATATGATGCAGTAAACCCAGATCCTATAACAATAGAGGAAAAATTAAACTTTTTATCAGTTTTATGGTTGAACCATTTTATAAGGGAACTATAGAAATAGGGTCACAATCACAGGAATATGAAGGTCGGTGGAAAATTTGATATCCAAACTAAAATCAACATAATTCATTGAAAATGCATCATCCCCTATAAGCATTCTTCTGGAGTATATATATTAAAGGCAATCACAATTATTACTTGATGGCAAAAATAAATGAAAATATTTATCTAAAGAAAAAAAGAAGGTAGAGTAGCAAATCAAATCACTTTCTGTGACACTGTAAAGAGGAGCTTGTATGGGAAACAGGGCCTATGGAAGGAAAGATTAAGGGAAGAAGATGACTTTCTCTGGCGGAACTTTTATTATGAAGTATCTGTTACTTCTCTGGGAGGTACCAGAGTTGGAGGTTGATGGGGAAGAGGGAAGGAGATTGAAGGAATAAGGAATCTGGATGGAAAATTGGTCAGCATTAAGGAGGCACATTGAAGAGGAATCAATCCAACAGGGTGAAAACCTTACAATACCCTTGCCTATAGGGTAAGAGACAAAAATTTATTTGCCCTGTCATTTGATCTGCCCATGCAAAACACAGAGGCTTCTATGGTACAATCTCCTAGAAGATATTGCTTCTCAGACAGATTGAGGAAGTGCAGTTCAGGTCTGTATGAAGAGGAAGCAGCTGGTGTTGCAGGACTCACTGCCCTACAGCCCTGGTAAGGTGTTTGTGTTCGAAGATAAAGCACTGTGGTAGGAAGGCTGTTATATTGCTGATAGTAATAATCACCTACCTCTTCAGCATGGAATCTGCTGATGGTGAGAGTGAAATCTGTCCCAGACCCACTGCCACTGAACCGATCAGGGACCCAGCATGGCCGGTTTGACACATAAGAGATGAGCAGTTTAGGAGCCTGTCCTGTTTTCTGTTGGTACCAGTTTAAGTAGCTGCTAACACCCTGGTTGAACTTGCACTTGAGTGTGATGGTCTCTCCTGCAGATGCAGTCACAGAGCCTGGAGACTGGGTCATCACGATGTCCCCACTGGCACCTGCAACCAGGAAAGAACATAAAGCATACATTGAATCACAATTTTATAAAATATGTATCTAAATGTAGGCTTTGTTATTTATCATATATAATCAGACCTGTTTTAGCTGAAAAAGTTTATTCACCCTACATGGTAAAACCATTCTCCAACTTTGTAAAGATTTTACTCTTCTAATTCTCTCACCTGAGACCCAGAGAATCAGGAGGATGAGCAGTTGGGACTGTGACATCATCTTTCTCACCTGTCTGAAGCTCTCAGGCCCCATCTCCAGGGAAACCACATTAATAGAGCTCTGAGCAGATAACCAAGTCCCCGAGGAGCCTATGTAAACCATTAGAGAGTATAAAGGCAAACGTTCCTGTGCAGTGAGTTGTGAAGACAAATAATAGAAGGACATAAAAATATCATGACCACAGGAAATGCAATCATACACCTGAAAAAGGACCAAAAATCAACTTAAGACTATAATTTTCAACAAAGTTCAGTAAAATTGACAAATTTAAATATTTTTATTACCAATTGTACTCTTTCATATCACCTGCAACCATCTTAAAAACATAAGTTAATTTTGTAGTAGTTAATGTGCATCTGTAAGTATATAATTTCAGAAATTAATTGAACATTATAAATATGGTGCCAAAACCTATGTGGAATACATTCATATCATTGGATCAATCAAGATGTAGTGCACAAATTGCATATCTCTTTTGGTTTATTCTGAATTCTAAATAGATATTTGAAGCTCCTCTTTGACATCCCAAAGACACCTCAATATAACCAAATCCAGACCTCTGTATAGCCCTCAACATATACTTTCCAGAAATGAGTCACCAGATACTTACAAGTCACCCTTAGCACCGTTCTATAAGTCCACCAGTTTCTAAAATCACTAATGAACTGATTAGCAGACCTGAAGTATAAACCTCCACCTGCTGGTAAAAGGTAAAATAGGTTCAGATTCAAAGGGCTGATAGAGCAGGTTCTTCATTTATTCCTACCCCAAATCAATGATATTTATAGAATTATGCAAATAACAATATCATGAAAACTTTAGGCATAGGATATTAAATTATGAACAAGTAAAACAAATCACCCTACTTGATAAAGGGTTCAATTTACTGGGAGGGCCATGCAATAAATAAATAACATTTCTGTAGTCACTATTAACCTGTTTCTCTGATTTTTCCTCCCTTGTAGCAATGCTCTTACTTGGGAAATGTAGGACAACATGAACCTAGATCCATTTCATGATCAACCCTCTGTATAAACAGTCAGAGGAAAAGAGAAAAATTGGGACAGTTTAACAATTTTATAGATAAATAATTCTTCCTTTCTTATGAGTTTAAGTTTTCTTGCAAAGAAGACTCCCTAATGCCCCCAAGAATTGTCCCTTCATGTGGAGTGTCCTAAGGCATGCATTTTTCCAATTCTATTTAATAATAAGTTCATTTTCTTGTATTACCTCCTTAACTGTTCATTACATTAGGAGAGTGTCCCCTCACCAGGCATTCAGAAATGGTGCTGCACAGACCCCCATCATCAAGGAAGGCATTCCTTCTCACCAGCAATCCACCCTGTTCTTGGTCCACCAGGTATTTAAGTTTCTTCAGATTTGCCTTCGATACCCATATTTATTTTTCCTGCTCTTACATGAAGTTATATTTAATATACATTCATAAGTTTATGGGACAGTTGGCCTCATGCATGAATAGAGGAGGGGCTGACATTCAAAGGTCAGAGAAGAGCACTTCAGAAAAGTAACAGGACTTGGGAAAAGATGGTTCTGCATGTTTAAGAAAGACTAATGAAAGAGTGTGCAAGAGCAGACAGGGGCCTGGTCCAAGGGGAACATTAAATGGATGAAAGTTGAAGTTTACATTAAGTCCTGGAAGAATCCATGGAAAAAGAGTTAGAATTATCCCTTGTGTTTAAACATACTTTCTAGGTCACTTTACAAGCAATAACATTCCAAGATATAGAAAGTGTGAAAGTTGTTCGCCTTTCCAAACCAGCTGAGAAACTAGCATTTCTATTTTCTACTATGAAATTATAAAATGATTTTAAGGAAATTAATTTTCCAAACGCACCACAATACTGAAGATCCAACTGAGGCCCAGCCAATCTCTGATAAATGACAAAAAAAGATATTTTGGTAAGCAGAATTCTAAAAAAGACTAGACACCCCTGTCCCCTGGTATAACGCACCTTCTTTCAGTTGTTGAAATACTAACTCAGATTCTTCTGCGAAGTGATTTTGCATATATCATTAAATCAGTTGACCTTAAGAAGAGGAGTCCATTGAATTATGCTGTACTGGTCAGAGAAAAATCTTTGATGTGATTCATAAATAAATAGGATTTGAAATGGAAAATTATGTCTGAATTTGGCTGTGGAGATTGAGGGGACCATGTAGCAAGGAATGTGGGCAGGCTCAAGGAGGCGAGAGCTGACAGCCAGCAAGTACATAGGATCTCAGCACTACCACCTAAGGAACTGATTCTGCCAAACTCCATGAGCTTGGAATAGAACTCGTGCTCTGGAGAGAATGTAGCCCTATTGAATTCATTATTTTAGCTTTGTAGGAACCTGAGAAGAGAATGGTCCACATTGTATCCAGACTCCTGATCTACAAAACGCTGACCTAATAAATAGCTGATTGCTTAGGAAATATGAGAAAACTAAAATAAATATATATGTAAATATATATATATATATGTATGAAAATGAACCGCATTCTAAAAGGGAAATCATAGATCCAGTTAGAAAGAATTATCATCCTATTTAGCTCTTTGCCAAATGATGTTGACACCTCTCTCTTCTCATGCAATGTGGTGTGCTTTATGCCTCTTTTACTCATAAATGATTTCCTGACATGTGACCACATCCACAGGATCATGGCTGAACACTGTGCTATGAAAATACAAGTAAGAAAAGAACGAGCTTTGAAGGTGGTCAGGATCTGTCCCCTCTTGGTTTATATGGCCATGTTCTCTGACAATTGAAGAAATTCTAGACAGGGTTTTGGTAAGAGACTGCACTGAACTTGGGACATCCCAAGTTGACCTGAACTATGCTGCTGCCTGCACCTTTTCTTAAGAGCCCAGAATGTTTCAGATTCCTAAATGTGGTGACTCTTTCTATTAATACATGTGACAAATGGCACTGTTTGCATTCTTTCTCATCTCCGAAAAAAAACTCTTATTCTTGCTTTTTTTTAGAATCTATAATTATAAGAGTTTGATTTAATATTGTATACTCCTGTTTTTCTAATGTAAGAATTTATCTTAACTAATTATTGATAAAAACAACTTGGCAAGTTTATTTGCTCGGCACAGCTCACAGTACCCCATACCCTTACATGGAGCATTCAACACAAGTGTTCCTTTTGCAGACATAAAATCAGGCTGAGCAATACGTAAGGGCCGATTCACATGCAGCCAGATCTAACATGGGTTATCAAACAGTTCAACATAATCTATGCAACTCTTGTTCCCATTATAGCTACAGAGCCCCAATGAATGTCCTAAATTATTTTGGGAATAAAGGAATGAATGTAACATGTTAGCAAATTGTTAATATAAAAGCAAAATTAATCTTTAACCTTGAAAAAATGAGATTTTTTTGCCAAAATCATAGAATATTGAAATACAGAAGAAAACGCTATGCTATTCCCTTAAAATGTGAGCATGGCATTACCAGTGACCATGATATTATTTGGTAAAAGACACAGAATACTCATGCAACAATTTTATGGAAACAAAATGCCTGTCGTTTCCTTGATTGGCTTCTAGAAGAGGACCAGAATAAGAGTAAAAAGTTAGTGAAACCTGAATGAATTCTAGAGTATAGTTATTAATAATGTACCAATGTAAATATCTCAGTTTGACAAATGTACCATGCTTATATAAGATGGTAGCATTAGGGGGAAGTGGGTGAGGGTGTGTGGAAAATCTCTGGACAACATCTGCAACTTTTCTATATATTGAAATTATTCAAAAATAAAAATTTGTTTAATAAAATGTATGGAGTGATATCTCAGTATAACTGAGTGACATTTTTTTTTGACCAAGTGAGTTCTGCTAAAGATGAGTCAGGTAAGATAAACCTACTCTAAAGCCAGACCCCATCAGGAGTGACATTAAAACTCTTGCTCCAAACATTCAGCATCTCACTTTGTAAGTGAGAGTTGCACAACTTACAAATGTGCTTCTTTGACACGTGATTTTCCTCAACTCATTGTACTCTTTGGTGCAAACAAACCTACTTTAGAGCAAACTTTTGAACCAGGGAAAGTGTCCCACAGGGTGGGCACAAAGGTTTTCCCAGGGGTTCATGGCCAAGAAGAGGTTAAATGAAAAATATTCCTAGATCTATATATTCTGCTCTAATTCTTTGCTAACGTGGATCTTCCCAAGAACAGTTAAGTTGTACTGCTGACTCTCCTTTCTCACCTTAATGTGCACAATCACCCTTAACTGCTTTACTAAGATATGTGAGCAATCTATCATCTTACTGTAGGCATTTTATTGGGATCCAGAACTTGTGCAGCAAGAAATGCATGGTTTTTCCACAGACCTACGTGAGTCAACATTAAGAAAGTGAATTAATCTAGAAACTGGCAACTATCCTGTGGTGCCAAATGTTTCACACTCAACAAAATGAAGGAGGATCTAATCGAATTGTCAGCCCAAATATTCCAACTTGCAATTATGGAATTTCAAAATTTGTAACTTGAATCCACATTGTTATTTTTTCTTCTAGATTTTAGTAACACTTTGTTTGAAAACTTTGTTTTAGTACTCACAAGTAGCTAAAAAGTCTTCACACTTCCTTGAATAATGACATTAAAGATTTCTGACTAATTTTAAATATAATTTGAACAAATTTTACAAGATTTCCTTTCAAAATGCCCATTAACATAGAAGACACCTAGATTTCTTTATGCATTTCTACAAAGGTTCAAAATTTCTGAAAACTAACCTATATTTAGCAGCAAAGAGAGAAGCATGGAATGGACTATTTTGTTTGTATTCAATATCAAAATTGTCTTAAGTTCCTGGAATTTACCTGAGTGTCGTTGCAATGACAGATACAGGCCATTATATGTCTTGCCATGGACCGCAGGCTTGGGTGGGAGAGAATGGAAACCACAGTGTAAACTGTAAAGCATGCCTAGTGGCAATGACCCAAAATGTGTTCATGAATTGCAGTGAATGTGCCACATTAATGAAAGAAGTTGTTAATTTGGGAAAAGTGGTGGATGTGGAGAGTGGGGAATATGGGAATCCCTTATATTTTTTAATGTAACATTTTACATAATCTAAGTATGTTTTAAAAATAAATTAAAAATATACTAAAAAAGAAAAGAAAAGAAACTAATACAACCCTTCCCTTGGTGATTCATGGTGCACAGTGGCACATTAAGGGCTATAGGGAGTAAAGATACCCACTTAGCTCCACACCAACACAAGGTGTTAATAATATGCTGGTTTATGAGAATCCTGTATTTACGCATGATTGTTCTGTAAACCCACAACTTCTCTAATTAAAAAAAAGATACTCACTTAAATTTTTTTCTAAGTCCTTATTAAGTTACTCTGTGTGTGCCTGTGTGTGCATGTGTGCAGAGATATGCGTCCTTAAACATTTATATATTTATAAAATATATGAATTATAATATTTATGTTTTAAAATATTTGTAAATTTTGATCACCAGAGTTTCCCTTTGAATTTGCTCCAAGGCTGCTTGGCTCAAAGTATGAAGAAGTTTCTACCAAAATCATTTAAAAGAAAATCTCATCATCTTTGCTTTCTTAAATTGGAAAGAAAATTATTCTTACCAGCACATTTTGCTACGCAGAAATTTGTCTTATAGTTACCACACACATCGATGAGTTGTCTTCAATAATGAACATTTATTGAATTTGCAATAATATACTTAGTTACAGGAGACATTTGGCCTCCAGCCGTATGAATTTTCAGAAGCTTTTTTTTTAATACCCTCCTTTCCCCAGAATTCATGCAACCCAGAACCTGAGAATGCGAAATAGGGTCACTGAAGATGGAATTATTTAGATTAGGAGAGGCCGTCCTGGTGTAGGGGATGAAATCCAGGGACTGGTATCTTTCTAAGGAGGCGAGGCGTAGAGCCTCAGAGCCACAGAGGAAGGCGGTGTGAAGACGAGAAGAGAGGCAGATGCCCACAGTCAAAAGGAGTGGGAGCCACCTCGCATGGAGGGGCTCTCCAAAGCAGCCTCGAAGGGCCTGGCCCTGCGGACACCTGGATTTTGGACTCCAGCCTCCAGAACTTGGAAGAATCCAGTCTTATGGTCTCTGGTGTGCTAGCGCAGGCGTCCACGCTGTCCAAGTGCGGCCATAGGCCCACCAGAAGTGGTGCATGTGCAAGGCCGCAGCGAAACAAGGTGCCTGGCCCAGGTGAGCCTCAGAAGTACCTGCATTTAAAGAAGATTCCCTGGATCTGCGCCACTGCGTTAGAGTCAGCGTCACACCTGAGAGGCACGTCCCACGGGCGGGATGCTGGATGAGTTGTTTGGGGTTCCACAAGAGGGGCGGGTCCTCAGGTGGTGCAGTGGGGGACACGGACTCCCGTACAGCGTGCATCCGCCAGGTGCTCACTTCATCCTCATAAGGGAGCCGGTAGAACAGGGGGCACCCATAGAGACCTGGAGGTGTGGTCCATGATGAATAGCGGGGCCACAGCGTGGCTCAGTTCAGTGGCATGGCCAAATATGTAGAGCGCCCCCCGGAGCAGATCCTTCTAGAAGGATACTAAAAATTTGATGAAAAAAGAAATCAGTATTGAGTTAAACTGTTTTGTAATGGAAGCATCTGATGTCATTGACGTAAAATAGACATCATTGAACAGTTTGCAAAACATTCTTTTAATGGAACTAAAAAACGTTCATTTTACATTTCATACTAGCACAAGAAAACATGGAATTAGAGATAAGCAAAATTAATTTAAAAGAACCTTCACTTGATATAAGTGAAATATCATGTGTCAGAGATCCTTAAATAAAACTTCAGCAGAGGGGCAGACTGTATAGCCCAGTGGATAGGGCATCAGTTTACCAAATGGGAGGCCCTGGATTCGGTTCCCCCGGCCTCTCCCTGCGGTCAGTCGGCTTGAGAAAGCAAAACTGCCGTGGGCGGGGCAGAGTCATCACGGGCGGGGCAAAGCCACCAGTGGCAGAGCAGAGCTGGCTGCAAGCGGGCCAAGCTGCCCACAAGTGGGCAAGTCCGCTGCTCACCGGTGAAGCTGACTCGGCGCCTTCCTGTGGGGGGAGGGGGGAAGACAAAAAGCAGAAATAAATAAATAAATCTTTAAAAAAAGAGAAAACTTCAGCAAATACATGTGGTGATTTGGTGTTAGGACTAGTTCTATTAAAATAAAACTTTCTCTGAGAATTAGATGCTAGGATTCTGTCACTGGTGTGTGTCTGGTTTCAATGTGATCAGCCCTTATGTCATACAGAAAATGTCAACAAAACTTTAGTGCAAGTTATTTATTGTTATTTTCATTTCAACTTTTAATCAATTTTTTTTAGTATACATCGATTACATAAATGTTACACAGAAATTTTAGGAGTACCCATATGCCCCTCCTCCCACACCTCCCACAACCTCCCACATATACGTCCTTCATCAGTGTGGCACAACACCGGGAAAAGATATACATTTTGGGGCTTTGCCACCAAGCATGGACCACAGTTCAGACTGTAGACCACCCTCTTTCCCACACAGTTCTGCAGGATACATAATGATATAAAATGGTGCATATCCTCCAATGAAACATCACACAGGACAATACCCAAATCCCCATAAAAGCCCCTGTATTACAACTGCCCTCCCCTCTCCCTGCCCCCAAGGCGTCCAGTGGCCCCCGGCTCCACATAATTTTGTAATTTCTTCCATTGCGTGAATCACAAGTCTATAACAAGACACCAGCAAGTCCACTCTAGTCCATAGCTCTTCCCCCAATCCCTAGGAATCTAGGATGGTGATGATCCATCCCTCCACCACCAAGAGAGAGGGGGCTTATATACCGTGGATATGATGGAAGAGTTTATCCTCTCTACAGCTGCAGGCACTCTCCATTCCCCAGAATAGCCGTCGTCCGTCATCATTTCCCTACTGGGTGTCGTGGGTGAGTCCATTGGGTTGTAGAGTAGGAGTTGCAGGTCCACAGAGCCTCTGGACCCAGCTGGCACATGGACAGCCTGTAGTCTCCAGTTTCTGGAGGTAGACCTAAAACTCTAGCATCACATACAGGTTTGAATACAACAGACAGATGGACCATGTGCAGTGAAGACATATTTCAGTCAGACTCTGTCACTTTCAGGAGCAAGGATTCCAAATTAGGGCCTACTCGTGAGGTTCCAAACTCTGGGGTTATCTGCCCCTATATAGTACCTGGATATCTCCAAAGCCCTTGGGAGACCCTCTGTTTGGGGTGAAATCCATATTGTAATCATAGGAGGTCCTACTGGGATCTGCATGAGTGTTATTTCTGGGTTGACATCCTGACTCACTTTGAAGTCTCTTAGCTCTATGAACTCATTTGTCTTTACCATTTCCACCTTTTATTCGAAGACTTTTTCCAGTTGTACTGCCCGTTGGCATTTGTTAGTAATCCCTCGTTGCCAGGGAGGCTCATCCCCAGGAGTCATGTCCCACACTGGGAGGAAGGTAATGCATTCATATGCTGAGTTTGGCTTAGTGAGAGGCTACATTTGAGCAACAAGTAGGTTCTCAAAAGGCAACTCTTAGGCACCCCATAACACTAGGTTGTTTCAATTTCAAGAGCAAAGACTCATAAGGCTAGTCTTCAATAACAAGGGCCCATCAATGGATCATTCTCCTTTGCCAGACACTGCCCCTGAACTTGGGGGAATGTTGCTGCTCTCCTGGAAAATATGGCAGAGCTCTCCAAGGTGAAAATTCAGTGTTCTCCCATTTATTGAGTAATTCCTCACCCCGTGACCATGCCCCGTGAGCATTTTAACAATTATGTATGCTTTTTATGTATGTACATGTGGACTTCCTCCCATGCAACCCCAACCCTGACACCCCCCCACCAATGATCCTTTCCCATTCCTGTTTTAACTGTTCTGTGATCCATAACCTCTTCAAAGGTGAAGCCATAACAATAGCCAATTGCAATGAATAGGAAAATGAAATAATAATGATATTTAAACGTAATAGTTAAAATATAGGAGAACTTAAATAAAATAATTAAAATATTATTTTAAAACTAGAAATGGATTGGTTTATTCAAAAATGTGATAAAATAATGATATATATATATATATTTTTTTCTTCTGATTTTGCCTCGTCGGTGCAATGTCTGGTGTCCAATCTGTTTCATGGAAACTTCCTCTTCTCACTCTCAAGCATACCATTTTTCATTTAATTTTCAAAGAAGTTTTAGGTCACAGCAGAGTCACACACACAATACAAGACAATCTCATATACTCAACGTCCTCCTCCATTCCCCCCATACCAAAATCTTTTTGCACGTGGATGGCAGCACCAACATAACTGACAGACAGATAGTGAAATATAGTTCCCCAACATTGTCATTGGTCCACATCAAGGTCCACATTATAGATTGTAAACTTTTATAAAT
>PVKH010020378.1:0-14600 GCA_004027955.1 Chaetophractus vellerosus | reverse complement strand
AAAGAGAACCCAGGATTTTATGCTGCAGGACTCAACTCACACTCCAGCCACCTCCAGACCGATGGAGCCAATATTCCTGTGCCCCACGCTCCCCGCAAAGACCGCGCTCCTCCGCTCCTGCTCCCGCTCGGCCACCCCCTACCTGAGAGCCGGTGAGTGCAAACCTACACCGTCGGCGCCATCTTCAGACCCCCCCCCACCAACTTTTATTAAACACTCACTATGTAACAGGAAGATTGCTGGATGCCAGCATGAGTACAGTCTTTCATAGATTTAAACACACTTTCAAATTCCTTGAGTTACTCAATTTGATTCTTGTGACAACCCTGTTGGATAGGTATTAACCCCACCTCCATATTTCTCCCATTCTCTGTGAGGGAGCTGAGCCTCAGAGCGGAGGCACTTTGATTTGAGCAGTCACTAATAAATCCCAGCACTAGAATGTAGAGTATTGGGCCATGTGCCCAAGCACCCCTGCTCATGGCAGGCGAGGAAGATCTACAAAGTACCGAAGGGTGTCAGTCCCTTTCAAGTTCTTTTTACACCCCACATCGTCACATCATGTTCATTTGTGCTTCTGGCTGGTCATTATTAACATTTATGCATGGAAATAAAACCCAGGGGGGAAGAAGCAGGAAAAATTTCCATACTGCAGTAGCATTTTGTGATCCACAGCTAACCTGGTAATGGAAATATCTGATCATACATGAATCAAAGTGAATGCGTCAGACTTGATCTGTCACAAAGAATAAGAACTTGAAGAAAAGACACACCATTGTTCAAGCATTCCTCTTCCTAAATCCCCACCTGATCCCAGTCGTAGGTAGAAATGAACCTTCCCAAATACAACGGTGCCATGATTTCTGAGTTAATCCTTTAAAATTCACATGCTAAAAAAGGTCTGTAAATAGACACTTGAGATATACTCATTATGTTCCCAAAGGGTACAACCAACCAACCAACAGCCCCTACATAAGTTGAGATTCAATGAATTATTTAAAAGAATAGTTCTAAATATTTGATAACTACCTATTTGTATTCTTTATTGAAGATTTCAACATGGCTTGACAAAGACAAGAAGTAGTACTGACAAGTTAAATAATGGATCCAAGTAGTGAAGTAGAATATATGCTTTTCATAACACCATGGAAATTCATTTAATAAAATAGAGAACTTTTCATATTTTGGTAAGATGAAGAAAATCAAGATTATATCCATAGGAACTACCTTTTATTCACAAAGGTAAAACCATAAATGATAATTTTGGTTTTATATTCCTTAACATATTGTATCATGCATTTACTCTTTCATGCTTGTCTCCAAACTGGGAGCATCTGAGGAGAAAGCTCAATTATTCCTACTCACTTTTGATCCACAGAACTTGGTATCAACTTGTCAGGGCTCTGTGAAGCTTTGAATTGAAGGATTGTGGAGTTTTAAAATTGGATTCCATCATAGGCCCTTATTTAAATTATTGAAAACCTTCCAGCACATTTACCTTTACACAATAAATGTTCAAAATTTGGTACATCTAATGGGAATGCTTACAATTGAATGCAGACAATAAAAAACTTGATAAAGGTGACCCAAGTAGGTCTTACTCTTAACTTAGTCAACCAAGATTACTTATGCTACTAGCTTTATTTCAACATATTTATATTTAAAAAATAAACTTTGTGCTTATTTCTCCTGGCATTTCATTATTTTCCAGAATATTCTTGTTCACTACAGCTATTAAGTGATGTAAAATGACCCAAGGATGAAGGAGAGGGCTACAGCAAATGCAAACAACAAGGAGGTGGAGAGAACTAAATTAAATAAATCTTTAAAAAAAATTCAGTGACTGTGAAGGCAAGAATTTTGGTATCCCTCATGCAGGGTTGTTTTGTTTAGGGCTATACCCTGTGGGAAACTCTGAAACAGAGTAAGATAAAAATAATAGCCTGACTTTGTGCAAGAAAATCACTGGTGTACATTTAGGCACAATGATTCACAGGACATACCATCAGACAAAGATGCAGCCTGAAGGTTATAAGCAGGTCATCTGGCTCATGTGATTCCTCCATGAGACATGCTGCCCTCACACAACTTTCTACTGCTCCTTGTCCTTGGTATCCTCAAGGAGAAATCACCTACTGTATTTGTCAGGATCTTCTAGAGAAACAGAACAGACAGGAGGTACCTGTAAATAGTATGAGATGTTATAAAATTGACTCACGCCGCCATGGGCAGGCTACAAGCCAGGAACTCCAATGGAGGTCTTCGATGAGTTCCCCAGAAGCTGTCTGTCTGAAGTAGAGATGAAATACTCTTTCTGAGTGTAGAAATCACTTCTCCTTATAAGGTCTTCAACTTATTGGATGAGACATCACTCGTTGCTGACAGCAATCTCCTTAGTTGATTGTATTAATAGATGTGATCAGCCATCTATGCAATCAACTCACTGATGATTAAAGTCTACGAAATGTCCTTGTATCACAATCAGCCCAGTGCTTGCTTGACCAAACAACTGGGCACCGTTACCTGGCAGAGTTGACACATTAGCCTAGCCATCACAACCCTGATCGACATTAATTCATTATTGGATGAGTTGTCACTCATTGCTGATTACAGTCTCCTCAGTAGATTGTAGATGTAACCAGCCATAAATGCAGTCAACTCATTGATGATTTAAGTCCATGAAATGTCCTTGCAGTCCAATTAGCCTAGAGCTTGCTTGACCAAACAGCTGGGCACCAGTACCTGGCCAAGTTGACACATTAGCCTAGCCATCACACCTACTAACATGTGAATCATATGATTCCAAGTGGCATTTGTTCTGAAAAGGTGACTTAGATTGCTGTGCTGCTATGACAAATATGACATAATGGGTTGACTTAAAAACATGGTAAATTTTTGTCTCATGGTCTCAGAGGGAGAAGTCTAAAAGGGAGAAGTCTAAAAGCAAGGCCATACTTTCTCCCTGAGGTCTGTTGTGTTCTGACACTGGCTTGCCACAATCCTTGGGTTCTTTGGCTGGTAACTCTACCTCCTCTCACACAGTCATCTCTCTCTCCTTGTATCTGCACTTCGTGTTTCCACTGACTTCTGGCTTCTGGCTCTTCTCTACAACCTTCTCTTTATAAGGCTTCTGGTAATATGGATTAAGACCCACCCTGATTCAACTGGCCACAACTTAACAAGTGAAGACAATTTTGAAAAAGTCCTATTCACTAACAAGTTCTCACCCACAGGAATGCAGATAGATTAAGAATATGTCTTTGAGCGGGGCAAATGATTCAATCTTCCACACTGACAGAGCCTCATTCCAAATTTCTTAATCTCCAATGGTGAATTTTGAAACACCGCTACCTTGTCCTGAGGAATTTGCTTTAAGTGAAGGAAGGCCTTGCCCACACTCCTCAAATCACACTGTATACATGGCTGCCCACCATGGCAGACTGCTGGCACCAACGTCTGAACCCCATCTCAGGAAACCCAATGGAAGTTTGCAATCCAGATGAACAAAGGGTGCAGGGTGCTCCCCATTTCTTTCCACACAACTCATTCAAGTCCCAGCTCAGAGGAACTGAGAAGTGTTATTCAACCTTTCTTAACTCCATTAGTATAATAATACAACCTAGCCTTCCAGAGCTGATAAAATTCCTGGAGACTCACAGAGAAGAGTGTGGGAGTGCCTTGGAAACCCTAAACCATCTGCAATGGCTCTTAGCTTCCCTCCCATTCTGGAACATGTTTTCATTTTAAAAAGGGCCTATGCATGACTCAAGGGTTGGGTATTGAGCAGCTGGCTTTTGTAAGCAACTGGGGACCTCTGAGCACTGTGAGGAATGCACTTCAGAATTGTCCAGAGAGGAAGCTGGGCATTGGCTGAAGGCTGCTCCAACTGGGCACTCACATGGGTGTTACTGAAATAATGAGGGCCCAGGGGATTGGGTCGGGGCACTGAGCAGCCGCTGCTGCATCTTCTCAAAGGACTCACTCAAGGGAGCCTCTAATCAGGCATAAGAAAAGCTCACAAAAAGAGGGTGGAGGAGTACCATGAAATGTAAAAGCTGAGGGGGAAGTCGATGGGCAAGAAGCAGTGTCTCCATTGCAGGATGAGTCTTTAGATGCTCCCAGTGGAAAGCCTGAGGAGCTCTACAAGAGAAGGCATCAGCAATGCCCATATTCAAATCCAAGAGAGCACCAAAACCACATCTCAACATCACTAGTCAAATGGGCCTCTCTACCCTTCACCTCCTCCCTGTTTCAGTGCCAACCCTGGAGAACACATTAGGTATGGTGGGAAGGACAACAGAAGTCCAGGAATAGACAGAGAAGAAAAATGATGAAGCCCCCACCCTCAGGGTTTCCCAGTTTGAGTCAGTCCCAATGTTGGGCAGGGGAGAGGCTTTAAACTTTGGAGTTTTAGCTACCAAACTGGATTGAATATTTTAAATACTGTACAAAGACTGTTTGGGTGTGTAAATTTGTCTAGAACACTTTGATATCATCCAACAGAGATTTAAGGAGTTACTGACCTGCTGAACATTTCATCCAAGAGTGGAGATGGGGGAATAAGTTCAAAAACAGTAGGAGGAAGAAAGAATGAAGTAGTTTTCTATCTTGTGGATTCTTACTTATCCAAAGTGAAAGTTACATACCTTTGTATGGAGGAGAAAGTAGAAAATTCTGACTTCGCAGTCCCAAGCTGGCACTGAACAAAAGAAAAGTAGCCACGGTTCTAGATGACAATGCATAAAAGAAATGGAGTAATAAAGAAGTCTATTCCACCTAATGTTCTTACAGTCTTAAAAGTAATGATAATGACCCAGGCTCCTCTCTAACTAGAAATGAATTTTTTTTGGTCTAATAAACATTGCCCCTGCCACACTCCTTTCTTCAATGTAATTACCCAGAATTTAAATATTCAGTTTTCCAGTACTTTTGATACTCTTCCATTTATTTTGTATGAAATAAAATCCACCCCTTTGCAGAAGGTCTGTTAGTTATTAATGGCATGATCAATAACATAGAATTGTTACCGGATTTTGTCTAACTTCTTGACTATGCTGCAAAAATGAATTTCAAGAGCATGTCATGTTGATTAGGCCAGTAATTTATTAAGGTGAGGATGGAAGAGAACTGAGAGAAAATAACAGATCATGAGTCCCAGGTAGAGAGGAAGGGGCTGAAGAGTGATAAAGAGGAGTGCTTTACAGACTGCAGTTTCCCATTATAGGTTATAAATGCCCAGGTTTTACTTTCATATTGATCCAGGCAGAGGCAAAAAAGGCCAGAACAGGGGTCCAAAGGCAAGTGAGAGCAAAAGGACTGTGTGCTTGCTTTTTAAACCATTAATTATTCTTCCCCTTTGCTAATGGCATGGAAGGAGTTCCAGGTCTTTGCTGTTTTGATTGATTACCCCAAATCCCCTGGGAGGGTCCAATGATAACATCCCCAGAGAATATCTGGGTCTTCTCTTGGCTTCCAGAGGAAATCTCATTCCAGATGGCAGAATCTTGCGAGGGTCTTCCAGCAGCCATCTTGGGGGTATTGATATCCACGTGGACTTCTTGCCAGGTTCCAGGTGCATCTATTGATTTCCTATTTTACTACCCTGCTTCAGAATGGTCTATCAGTGCAAGTTAGTCAGGGTCTG
This sequence comes from Chaetophractus vellerosus, assembly GCA_004027955.1. Lineage (NCBI taxonomy): Eukaryota > Metazoa > Chordata > Mammalia > Cingulata > Chlamyphoridae > Chaetophractus > Chaetophractus vellerosus. The sequence continues at coordinate 8,956 of PVKH010020378.1, read as the reverse complement.
CATTCTTCCCTTGCACTGGGGCAGGAATAGCGCAGGATGGGAAAGGTTGGTGTGTTTACTTAGGCTGGCTGGTTTATGGTCCTCACCGCCAGTTTTGCACTCATGCCCATGGATCAGCTACCACTAAGGTCCACAGAATCTCCTGCCATGGCTTCAGGACACTGCCATCTCCTGCTGGTCTCCCACCCCTCCAGTGGTTTCTTCCTTTTTACTGTTCTTTTAAGGCAGAGGTTCTTAACTTTTTTAGTTCCATGGACCCCTTTGTCAGTCAGGTCAAATGAAAACTACTGTAACTTATTTATTGCATACATTCATAAGCGAAGGAAACGCTAGATTTCAGCTAGAGGTCAGAGAAAGTAAAGATAATAAGTTGATTTTTTTCAATTCAAGCCCATGGACCCCCTGAATCTTGGGGGGCCATGGACCCCTGGTTAAGAAGGCCTGCTTTAAGGGTTGGTGCTCCTGGGGCATTTGTCATCAGTCCACTCTTTTCCTTCCTCTACCTGCTCTCTCTAGGTTTTAAACAAATCTTTATTATCAATCTCGATCTGAGCTTCAGGTCCATTTATCTAATGCAATGGTTTTCAAACATGGCTGCACAGAAGAATCACTCAAGAAGCATTTTCAATGTACCAATGCCTGGGCCACGTGCTCATCCACCTTGAATTAGAGTCTCTGGGATAGGGCCTGGAAAACCATACTTTGTGACAGCTCTCCCAGGTGGTACAAATGTGCAGCGAGGCGTTAGGGCCACTGATCTGCAGTCTAATGCATTATCTTTTCTAGTGTCTCTGCCTCTCTTGGATCCTGCCTTATTTTGTTTGTCTGCGGCATTGCCGTCTTGCAGCCCTCCAAGCCAGGTTCCATAAATTGCCAAATGGATCTTTATTATACAGTATTCAGATTTTGATCATGCCCCCATCCCTACTTACAACAAATTCCTGATTCTCATCATTGGAAAACTCAAGCTCTTTAATAGATCATTTGAAGTTTCCTTTTACTTCTTTAGTCTCATCTCCTGCCACACCGTTTGCAGTTGATACTCCAGATACTCCACATTCCTGTTAAGTTTTTAAATCCCAGCATCTTAAAACCCAAAGACCTCAAATTCCTAGCCTCTTAAAATCCAAAAAATCTGCACTCATTTGGAAAAGCCAAAATAATTGGAAATCACAATGACCTAATAGTATCACTTACCTATTGCAGCCTAATGGATCACCTCAAAATTGGTGGTTTGAAATAACAACCATTTTATTTGCTCTCTTTTCTGTGGATCTGCAATTTGGGCTGGGATTAGCTAGGCGGCTCTTCTGCCGGCAGATGCTCTAGTGTGTCCTCACTCACGTCAGGCTGAGGTGGCCTCAGCAGCTAGCCCAGGCTTCGTCAAGTGGTGGCAGCACTCCATAGGAGTGAGAACAGAAGCCGCAAAGCCTCTTAAGGCCTAGGCGCTGAACTCCCATGACATCACTTCTGCGACCGTCCATTGGTCAAAGCAAGTCACAGATCAGCCCAGGTACAGGGGCTGAGGGAATAAACCTCTTGGTGGAAAGAACTGCAAAGAAGTCCTGGCCATTTTTAATCTACACCCCCATTAATTTACATGACACAGAAGCAGATTCAGGTAAGGAATCTGACAAAGGATTGGTGGAGTGAATGAATCAGGGCTCTGTCTTCCTAGTAACTTCTGTGGTATGTCCTTTAGCAATTTGTTGGAGGGAATATACATGTGTATCACTCCTAATCACTCCTAGTTACAATTTTAGCAGAGTAGTTGTAAGTAAAATATTGAATACTTGAGATTATTTGAAAGTATTTCTACTTTATTCATTCCATAGTATATATTTTCCAGAAAGTAGTAAAGATAATAATGAAAATAAACTTCAAAAAAGCACATAAGCTTGAAAATATCCCCAAATAAGTTTACTATAATAGTGCCTGTGATGATCACTAATATTGTGTATGCCTGAAAAGTTCTGGAGAAGAAAATAAAACTGCAATGTATACTATATGCACATATATGTATACAAACATACACACATAATTGCTTTAAGTGGGTGTAGCTGTCATGAGCTCAGGCTTTTGTGTTAGGCTTGGATTGAATCCTGTTCCAACAACTTGCTGGATGTGCAATCTTTGGAAAATCGTTTAATTTCTCTGGCTTCTGCTTCCTCTTTGGCAGTCCCACAGGGCTGCTGAGAGGTTTCAAGGCAGCAGTGCTCGTGGGCACCCAGCACAGTGCCTGGCACAGGGGAGGTGTTGAAGAGATGGGATACGTACACCGCTTTACAAATCATCTTTAGACTACTGTTGTAAACAGTGCAAACTATTAAACCAATACCTGTTAGCATTCTATATTTGCAGGAATGTATTTTTTGCCTATCCTTACTGAAAACTACCACCTATACACATTCAGCAGTAGCCCTATGTTCTGTTACTATGTAGGTTACCTGAATCACTGTACTAAAACCTGTCCATGTACTAACCCAGCATGTTATGCACACAAAAGCAAGAGCCTTGGTGCCAGGGAAATAAGGGCTTGAGCCAGCTCTACCTACAACCTCAGGCACATCACTGGACTCCCTGTGTCTCCATTTCCTTACTGAAGATAATAATTCCCATGCCACAGGGTTGTTTACAGATGAATCGGGGGAAGTTTAGTTCCTAGAAACCATTGGTATTATTGTCATTATGATCTGAAATCACTAGAAAAAGAGATCTTGAGTATTTGGAAACTGAATGAGGATTTTGAAGAAGGAAAGACTTTATTCAAGTGGGTGGAGAGTGTTTCTGGCTGAAGCAATAGCCTGAGCCAGAGCATGGTGGTAAGAGGAAGCAGGTTGTCTGTCTAAACCATTGTCACCGTCATCATCATCATGATTGTCACCATCATCATCACATCATCAACCACCACTACACCATTTTCTCCCCCCTCTGTTGTCGCCATCATCGTCATCTTCTTTTTCATCATATCTAACAGGTACTGAGCCTTTATTTTTTTTTAATTTTTATTTTATTTAATTTATTTATCCCCCCACCTCATTGTCTGTGTCCATTTGCTGTGTGCTCTCTGTGTTTGCTCGTCTTCTCTTTAGGAGGCACCAGGAACCAAACCTGGGACTTTCCATGTGGGAGAGAGGCACTCAATCACTTGAACCACCTCAGCTCCCTGGTTTGTTGTGTCTCTCATTGCCCTTCCTCTTTGTCTCTTGTTGTGTCATCTTGTTCCGTCAGCTTACCATGCTTGCTGGTCGTGCCAGCTTGCCTTCTCCAGGAGGCACCCGCAGCTGAACCCAGGACTTCCCATGTGGTAGGTGGGAGAGCAATTGCATGAGCCGTGTCTGCTTCACGGTACTGAGCCTTTAAATGTGCTAGGCGCTGTGCTAAAACTTTGTATGTATAATTTCATTCATTCCTCCCTGTTACAGTTTGATGTAATTATGAATTCCAAAAATCCATATTGAATCATGCTTGTAAACTGACCTGTTCATCTGGGCATGATTAGGTTATGATTAGGGCGTTGGCTGGGCCATGTCAGTAGGGTGTTGAGCCCCGCCCCTCGGTGGGTGTGGTCTCAAGTATAAAAGGCAAGGCAAAAGACAGAGGGAGCAGATTTGAGAAGCAGATTTGAGAAGCAGTTGTGATGTTGGAGAGGACGCCCCAGGAGAAGACAAGTGAGCTGTTTGCCTGATAGTCTACAGCTGCAGCCCTGGGAAGAGAGGAACCCAAAGGCCTGAGCTCTGGCAAACGTTGGCAGCTGTCTGCTCTGACATGTGGACTTTGGTGAGGGAAGAAGCTTATGCTTTGTGGCCTGGTAACTTTAAGCTTCTACCCCAAATAAATACCCTTTATAAAGACCAACCAATTATTGGTATAATTGCAAAGGCTGTGTATTGGCTGACTAATACACTCCCCACTACTCCATGAGTAAATACTTCCCTCTATTTAATGATTGGGAAGACTTATGGCAGGCGTCTCTTTCTGTAAACTAAACTGCCATTGTATTGTGTTTATGTATTTACTGACTTATTCTAACTGGGTCATACATATCCATAATATGCAGAGAAGCTCCTACCAGGGGGTAGAAACATGGGCAAGCCAATCAAACAGGACACACCCCAGCCCACACACATCACCAGGAAGCAGGATGTACACTGTGGGCCTAAGGAGAAAAGTTATGGCGCTGTTCTCAATCACTTACGGTAATCATAATTTCCTGAAAACTTGTTCTTGCTGGTTCTAGTGTACCCATTTTGATGTGGGGAAATATGGCCATTATGTACAAAGCAGTTCATGTGAATTGTGGCCAGAACAATCATCTCCTTTGTTGGATGCAGGCAGCACACCGGTGACAGAGGCCTCTCCTTCCTCTTGTTGGGTTAGCATTTTTCCCCGGGCACACCACTTTTGTTACCCCAGTTCAGTAGTAAGATCTTGAGGGTTTAGACCATATCACCCCACAGCCCCCAAGCCAGAGGGTGATGCCACAGGGACTCAGTGGAAAGAGGAATGACCAAGCATCCAGAGCTGCAGGGTCTGAGTGCAGATTTACTCCACTAGCCTGGTGCCCTTGGGAAGCCTCTGACCCAGGTCCCTCCCCTGTGAAAAGAGGGAACTAAACCTCAGTGCATCATTTCTAAGGTACTGTCAAGCTCTCTGAGTCGAGGTCCTTGTTAATTATTTGTAATTACCTGCATCTAATTTTCTTGGAGCCACTATCCTCTCATATATCTGAGAGAGGTTCTTTATTTTCTTCTCTATACATTTTTTTCTTATACAATTATTCAGCCATAGAGTATGGAACATTCATGAAGCAAACAGCTCATTGTTCCTGACTCAGGAAGCACCAGCTCTCAGAGGAGCACCAGGAAGAGATCAATGCCTCTGCTGGAGAAGTCGTGGACATAGGCTCAGCGGCCACCTCCCATCCCTCACCTAGCCCCCAACTCCTCTCCTATTGTGTGACGTGGTTGCAGCCTGTTTCCATTCCACAAGCCTAGGGGAGAGGTTAGGGCTAATGAAAAGACCAACCAGAACTTGACCCTGGAAACTAGGAACAAGCAGCCCCGGCTGCTTATCAGGGCATGAAAATTAATGGCAGGCTCCCTCCCCTTGGATCATATAAATACCTCACTTTGGCATTACAGATTGGTCTCTCCTCCAACATAAACTGAGGTATGCAGAGCTGCCATCCACCGAAACTGACCTGAGCGGTTTGCCCTCCCCAGGAGCCCAGCCATGATGGGTCTCTCCCCCTGCTCCTTTGGACCCTCCGTGCTGCGTGAGTAATAAAGCAGTCATTCGAAGAAAGCTTCTGTCGTGCCTGAGCCTGTGTTTCCAAGATGCACCATGTGGCAACTCACCCCACAGCCCTAACAGAGGGAATTGCCATTGCCTCTGCCCATTGGGGTAGGAAAAAGGCCTCACGGAGGTGGAGATTTTACTAGAGCCTTAGAGTAGATGGTTATAAAATGGAGGGAAAGATGGGGAGAAGTGGAAGGAGCTTGGCCACAACAAGGAAACATGGGAAAATACCTGGTATACTGGGGGATGTATAGGTGGTAAAGCAGAAACCAGAAGACAAAGGTTTAAAAAAACCCAGAGAGAGGCTTGTGTGCAGAAAATCAAACACAGCTGTCTAGAATTTCACAAACAGGTACATGCGGCTTAGAAAATCAAATGCAGAAAGTATGAGACAAACTTCCAGCAGACAGACAAACCATCCAGCAGACAGACAAACCATGCAGCAGACAAACCATCCAGCAGACAGACAGAAACACACGGACAGAAATCTGACTACAGGCAAGTCCACCCTTGCATGCAATAGCAGCAGAGGATACAGAAAATGGTTCTGCTTCTGCGTTTCTCCAAATCTGAAGTGTGCTGGGAGAAGGGGAGTACTCCTGTCCATGAAAGAGCTGGCTTGTCATCTGTTTGGAAGTCATCCACATCTCCTTATTGGTCCTCTGTTTAAGAGAACTAAAATCACTCTAAATCTCTAACATGAGTCCTCCATATAAGGAGTATGGTAATGAAGTTGAACTTCACACAAACTTTTTTCTCTCATAAAAAGCAATGTCTGCCTCTATAGTCAGGCAATTGCACAATCCTAACAGCTGAGTTTGAGCTCATGGTTGGCTTTCCAAACCACACGGGGGAAGGGCAGCTGGACGTTGAAGGAGGGGGCCAGGGTGCAGGAAGAGGCACGTTTCCGGTGCGATCACGACAGAAGGGATGCATCCTTTAAAAATAATTTTCAAAGCATCACGTGCTCCTGTTGAAGAACAACTAGTTTGATCACATTTTTCTAAAAGACAAATGCCAGCATCTACAAAATTAAAGAAACTCCGCGAATGCAGAACTGTGGCCAATTATGCCGCCGCCCAGAGTGAGTTCCAACGACCAGCTGAAGGTCTAAGCCTCTTGAAAGGGGATGTTATAATTGAGCCACCGACAGACCCCTAACTAGGGCAGGGCCGCTGGGGGCCTCTGTGAGACCCTGGATTTTAATTGCCCGGGCTGGCATTTGGTCTAGTTCAGAGCCCTTTTATAACAATCCCATTTGGCCCCAAATCAGGTCCAAATAAAAACGCCCTCCCTTCTAAAGGCAGCTGTGTTATAAGTATTTAACATTTAAACGTTAATGAAGACTGATCTGGGGTGGGCTATGGACAGAAGTAAGGCGAGCAGAGAACTTGTTCTGGAATAAATCGGTCGTCAGGAAGGAGAAGAGGCGCTGGGGGACAGTGAGGACAAGGACAGGCGGGCTTAGGGATGGGCGGGTCAGATCTCGCCTCCATCACGCCAGTAGCAGAGCCCTGCAGCCAGAGGGAGGAAAACGGCTGCAGGAGCACAAGCTGGGCGAGAACCAGGAGTGCCTGGGGTGACGTCTCCCCACGCCGCATGATCTGCCGCAAGATGCCTTGTAAAGCCACTCTCTCCTCTGCTGGGGTGCCTGATGCTTTACTGTTCCCTGCGGGGGCCCCGCACCGCTCCTCTCCACCTGCTGGCGATTTCCTGAGATGCAGGGCACACCTGGCCGTCCCCAGAGCTTCCCTGGTGCCCGAATTCCACTTTACTTCCTGTCACTTGGAAGCCAAAGTGTGGCCCAGAAACGATCCCTGGACTCCATGTTCAGCTAAACATTTCATATCATGTACAACTGTCTTGTAAAATGCACCTGCCTGTCTACTGGCAGTTTGGGGCTGTACACAAGAACAGGAAGGTACTGATAGGAGGACTAGTCCATGATGTCAGCTCTGCAACAAATTAGAATTTCAGAAACGATCTTCCGTCATGTTGAGAATAACTGTACTTTCTCGTTAAGAGCAACAGAAAGAATCACACTAATCCTTGGGGAAACAGTATTTTGAGCATCAAAAACCTCACTGTGTTCAGGCACTGAGAGGGTATTCTTTTCACTTAAGGGGTGTTAGGCATATAATAGCTCTCTCTGATCTGGTTAGCAATTGCGCCTTCTAGAAACTCCCATCAGACAGCGGGCCTGGGGTGAAAGAAGGCAAGGCCACATGTGCTACCCCTGCTCAGACTGACCCTTGGACCAGATAAACGAGTCTTCACGTCATATCCGATCAAGCAATTCACTCGAACAACCGTGTGTCCTGCATTTTCACCAAGAAGGGTTTTCCGGCCGAGAGTGCCGATTGTGGCCAGCACAGACAGGGAACAGTGGATTGGCTGGACTCCATCGATCCAGGAAGCCTTGAGTCTGGAGGATTTAAAGAGGTGGATGAAATCTGACAGGATGAGAAATCAAAAGACAATGATGGCTTTGATTAATGAATTATAAGAGTAAAGTTAAATCATCTATATAGATCCAGATAAGAAACAATTGCATAAAAATGGGTTGTTTCCCAGAAATAGCCAAAGAGGCTCTTTATAAATCAGTAACCATCAATCTTCAGAGGTGGTAAAATTTTGGTGTCATTGTGACAGTTTGAAGCTGGGTGGGCCCCAGAAAATCATGAACTTAGAGTTAATCCATCCCCATGGCAGTGGACCTATTTTAGGGGGGACCTTCTGATTAGGCTACTTCAGTTGAGGGCCTTTTGATCAGGTTACTTCAGGAAGGTGTTGCCCAGGGTGGGTCCTAATCCTCTTACTGGAGTCCTTTATACATGGGATGAGCATGGAGCGAGAAGAGAGAAAGCCACTGGAAGCCAGAAGCTGAAAGTGACTAAACCCAGAAGAGAAGGGAGAGCCCAGCAGATGCCGCCTTGTGCCCTGCCATGTGACAGAGGAGCCCAGCATCTCTGGCCGCTGGTCTTCAGGAAGGAAACGTCATCTGACGATGCCTTGGAGTGGACGTTTTCACAGCTTCAGAACTGTAAGCTTGTGAGCTGATCACACCCCCACCCCACCCCGCCTGGTGAAAGCCAGCCCACTTCTGGTGTACAGCATTCTGCCAGCCTGGCGAACTACAACAGACGTCAAGGAGGCATTAGCCTCAGAGAGGCGGGGTGCTGCTGGGCATCCCCACTGTGGAATGCGAGTTCACACGCGGTCCAGGAGTGTGGTGTACACAGTGCTTCTCACCGTGGAGTCCCAGGTCCAGCAGCCTCAGCCTCACCTGGGAACTTGTTAGAAATGCAGATTCCAGGGCCCCACCCAGAGCTGCTGAATCAGACACTCTGGGGGTGGGACCAGCAATGGGTGTTTTCACAAGCCCTCCAGGGGATCTGGATGCCTGCTCTTCGATCCTAAGGACTGCTAATTTGGAGAAAAGCAGAAACTCGGTTTTATTGCCTTTTTCCTACTCTGTAATGCCAACACCTGCCCTCAAAGAAAACAGAGAGAAGGTGCTTCGCAAACTCTCTCCTCATTCTTTCCCTTACAAGCCTTTGTCCAGGAGGGAAATCTAACTTGCTGTTTAGTCTACACTAGAGATTTCCTACTTGTTCCCCGGGAACCAAGGCGGGGAAGATGAGCCGCTTGAGTT
>PVKH010020377.1:0-14606 GCA_004027955.1 Chaetophractus vellerosus | reverse complement strand
TGACAGCGAACTTCTCCCAGGAACTCATCGAGGACCCTTCATCAGTCTTTCATCGGAGCCCCTGGCTTGCAGCCTGCCGGCGGAACCTGGACTTGTGTATCCCCACGGTCACGTGAGAGACTCTTATAAAATCTTATATTTTTAACAGAGATCTCGTGTTGATTCTGTTTCCCGAGAGAACCCTGACTAGAACAATATACAAAACTCAATTTTATTTCAGTAATAAACAAAAATGTGATTTAAAAATATGTCATGTAAATTGACTTTGAAAAATAACAAATTTCTAGGAATAAAATTTTTTAAAAGATGAGGGCACCTTTTGGAGAAAATTATAAAACTATAGATGTTTTGGACTTTATATACACAATCATGTCTTCAAACAATGATAGTTTGTTTTCCCTACATTACAATTCTCACACTTTTTATTTATTTTTCTTACCTTATTGCTACCTTCACTACAGTGTTGAATAGAAGTTATGATAGCAGGCTCCTTGTGTAAGATGGAAAGCTTTCAACCATATCACTGGTGAGAATGATGTTTGCTGTAGATTTTTGTAAACACTTTTTATCAGATTAAGAGTGGTCCCATCTGGGGAGCAGATGTGGCTGAAGTGGTCGAGTGCCTGCTTCCCACATGGGAGGTCCCGGGTTTGGTCCCTAGTGCCTCCTAAAAACAAAAACAAACAACAAGCAAAAAATGAAAAAAAAAAAAAACTCAGGGGAGTCCATGTGGCTCAGTGGTTGAATACCGGCTTCCCACATACGAGATCCCAGGTTCAATCCCCAGCCCCAGTACCTTAAAAAAAAAAAGAATGTTCCCATCTATTCCTAGTTTACTAAGCCTTTATTATGCATGAACATTGAATTTGACCAGAGATTTTTCTCCATCTATTAAGATGATCATTTTTTCCTTTAATTTTTTTAATGTGGTGAATGACAGTTATTAATTAATTTTTTTAAAGATTTATTTATTTTATTACATATCTCCCCTTCCCCCTGCTGCGGCGATGCGCTGAGAGTGGTCACTGCGCAGGCGCGGCTTTCCCCGCTTGTGGGCGGTCTCTGCGTCCGTTCACGGTCGGCGCTTGATTCAGTTCGCGGGTGGCTGGCTGCGCTCCATCCGCGGGCGACCTGCCCTGCCCATGGCAGCTTCTTGCCCTGCCCACGGCGGCTCCGGCCCACCCATGGCGGCTTGCCATTCTCAAGGCGGTCTGCCCGCTAGGAGAGGTCCCCGGGAATCGAACCCAGGGCCTCCCATGTGGTATGCCGGCGCCCTATCCACTGGGCTATCGAACCGGCCCCTATTAATTAATTTTCTAGCGTTAAATCAACCTTATGTTATGGAGATAAAAATCAACTTGGTCATAATGTGTTATTCATTTTACATATTGCTGGTTTCAGTTTGCTTATTTTTATTTAGGATTTTTACAGCTAAGTTCATGGGTGACATTGTGCTATATTTTTTTCTTATGTAATCCTGATAATGATTTTTGTATCAAAGGATGTGCTAACTTCATAAACCTAGTTGAGGAGTGGCCATCCTTCTCTATTCTCTGAAAGAGTTTAAGATTGAAAATCTTGGTCTTTGAAAGGTTGATGGAACTCATCGGTGGAATTCAGCTGACCCTATAGTTTACTTTATGGGAAGATATTTGACTATCAATTAAATTTCTCTAATGGCTATAGACTATTTAGGTTTTTTAATTTCTTCTTTAATTAGTAATGATTGGATATATTTTTCTAGGAATTTGTCTATTTTATCTAAATTTTTAACTTATTGGCATAAAGTTGTTCATTTTATTTTCTTATAACCCTTTTCATGTTTGAGCATTTATAATTATGTCCCGATCTCATCACATTCCTGATGTTGGGTCTTTGTGCTTGCACTCCTGCTTGTTCTCTCTCTCTCGGTTACTCTTGAAGACATATGTCAAATTTATCACTGTTTTCAAAGAACAATTTTTGACATGGTTGATTCTGAATATTGTGTGTTTACTTTCTGTTTATTGGTTTCTGCTTTTCATTATATCCTTCCTTCTACTTTCTTTGAGTTTATTTTATTGTTCTTTTTTCCTATCTTCTTGTTATAGATGCTTAATTCATTAATTTTCAGTTCTTTCTTTGTTTCAAATTTAATGCTATATATTTATGTTTAAGTACTGCTTTACCTGTACCACATAATTTTTGATATATAGTATGTTTGTTCAATTAAAATTTATTTTTAATTTCCATTGTGATTTACTCTTGACCTATGGGTTACTGAGATGTGCATTTCTTAATTTCCATATACATGGGAATTTTCTAATTATCTTTTTTTACTTATTTCTAGTTTAAATACATTATAGACAAAGAACAAACTCTAGCTTCAGTCCATTGAAATGTATTGACACTTGTAGCACAGTAAATTCTTTTTTCCAACATTCCATGAGTACTTGAAATAGTACATATTCTGTAGTTGTTGTATATGCCTGATAGGTCAAGTTTGTTAATTTGATTCAAGTATCTTATTGATATTATATCTTTTATTCTCCTCATTATTTTTACATGAATGTTAAATTTCCCATTATCATTGTGGACTTATCTATTTTTATTTGCATATTTTGGGACTGTAAAGTTAGGTGCTTATAAGGTAAAATTGTTTAGTCTTCATGGAATTAAACCTTTTATCATTATGAAGTGAAACTCTTTATCTCTAGTAATACTGATTATCTTTGAGTCTAATTGATCTGATAGCTACACCATCTTTCTTTTGCTTAGCACTGTTTTGGTGAACTCTCTCTTTCCATCCTTTCAGCTTCCTCTATCCTTATGTTTTAGATATGTCTTTTGTAGACCTCATATAATTGGATTTTTGAAATCCAGTCTGATAACACTTTTAACTGGAATGTTTATTACACTTACATTTAGTGTACTTACTGCCATATTTATTTTTTGTTGTGGTTTTTTTCATATTTGGGTTTTAATCTAACTTTATTTTCACCTTTTTTTTTTTTAAGGTACTGGGGCCAGGGATTGAACCCAGGACCTCATATGCAGGAAGCCAGTGCTCAACCACTGAGCCACATTGGCTCCCCTGAGTTGGTTTTTTGTTTGTTTACTTGTTCATTTTTGGTTTTAGAAAGCACTGGGGACTGAACCCAGGACCTCCTGTGTGGGAAGCAGGCACTCAACCACTTGAGCCACATCTGCTCCCCTTAAGCTTTCTATAGGTTCCAACTTGTTATGTTTAACTTTCTCTCCTTTCTTGCCTTATTTTTGGATCAATTGAATATTTTTCTCTTACCATTTCTAATAATTAGTCTATTGATTCCTCTGATTTTTCTAGGTGATGGTCATATAATATGCAGATCATGATAGTTTTTTCTATGTATATCTAATTCTTATAAAGTTTGTTTCTTTTTCATTATTTATAGCATGACCAGGACCTCTAGTACTAGATTAAACAGTAGCAATAACAGTGGCCATCTTTGTCTTCCTGTTTTAAAGAAATGCATGTAGTGTTTCTCCAATATAAGAGACTTTCCTTCTATTCTTAGTTCACTGAGGGTTTATATCACAGATATTTATCAAATTAAATGCATTTCTAAGTACTGAGCAGCAAAATGTTATCCATAAGCTTTTATCTTATTTTTTAAACAACTTATTGAAGTATATCATTCCTACATAATCATAAATAAACTATAAGTGTTCAGTAAACATAATGAACTTACAAAACAAACACGTATAACATCATACAGGGCTCCCACACATCCCCCACAAACACCCTGCATTGTTGTGAAACATTTGTTAACAAATCTTGAAGTAGCATCGTCAAAGTATTACTACTAACTATAGTCCGTATCTTCCTCCCCTATACATTTTTTTAGAGGATTTACTTATTTACTTACTTTTATCCATTTCCCTCCCCCCACCCCATTTTTGCTGTTTCTGTGTCCATTCACTGGGCAACTCTCTGTGTCCATTTCCTGCCCTTTCTTCTCATCCCTCTCCTCCTATCTTCAATGGGATTCGAGCCTCAGAATCTCCGATGTGGGAGAGAGGCATCCTACCACCTGCGCCACCTTAGCTCCTGGTTTTTCGGTGCATCTTGTCTTGGTTCTCCCTTGTGTCACTCTCCTATTATGTCGTCATCTTGCTGCATGGCTCGCAGGGCCTGGCGGCGTACCTGCACTCAGGACCTGGTGGCCCACATGCCTTCTATATTTTTCTTTTTTTATTTTTACCGGGAGGTCCTGGGGCTCAAACCCAGGTCCCTCCATATGGGAGATGGATGCCCAACCACCCGAGCCACATCCATCCCCCTGCTATATCACTTAAGGTTGGCCAAAGATACCTAGAGTTAAAGTCATTTCCCATACAGGATGGTCATATAATAAATCAGGCTTAGTTTATCACCAGCATTCTAAAAACCAGTCCTAGGGAGAAAAACTAGGTCTGGGGAAAATTGCATGGTTTCTAATATAGCGAATGTTTAGCCTACCCTGATTATCACAAAATCAAGACAGCGAGAATATTCGCATTATTTTTTATTAGAGAAATTGTAGCTTTACAGAAAAACTGTGCAGAAAATACAGGGCTCCCATATGGAGACTCCAGCTCACACACATAGTTTTCCCTGTTATTAACACTTTGCACTTTTTTAAAGTTGATTTTTATAATTATGCTTTTAACAATTGACCATAGTTTACATTAGGGTTCACTGTTTGTGTTCTACAGTCCTATGTTTTATGTTTTAGTTTTTTATTCTGGTAACATACAACATAAAATTTCTGCTTTTAATCACATTCAAATATATAATTCAGTGCTGTTAATTACATTCACAATGTTGTGCTACCATCATCACCACCCATTTCTAAAATATTTCTATCAACTCAACCAGGAACTCTGTACCAATTTAGCATTAACTTCCCATTTTCTACCCTCCCTGACCCCTGAAAAACTGTATTCTATTTTCTGACTCTATGAATTTGTTAATTCTAATTATTTCATATCTGTGAGATCCCCAAGATTTTGTTTATCTGGGAATGTCTTAACCTCTCCCTAATTTTCTTTTTTTTTTTTAAATAAAATTTTATTGAAATAGATCATTCATACTTGAACATACATAAACAATAAATGTATATCAATTTGTGAATTTACCAAACATGCATATCCTCATACAAGGTTGCCCCACACATCTCCCCACCACCATCACCTTGCATTGTTGTAAACCATTTGTTACAAACTATGAAAGAGCATCTTCAAAATATTACTACTAATTATATCCCATATCTTACATTTGGTGTATTTTCGCCCAACCCACCCAATTATTAACACCATATATTAGTATTAACACCCTAAATCAGTATTAGTATAGTGTTATTGTTCAGGAGAAATGTTCTCATATTTGTTCTGTTAACCACAGTGCATCATCTACCACTGGATTTCCTGTGTTATACAGTCCCATGCTTTGTACAATCCATTCAAAGTGTACACTAAATGGCTTTTATTTTCATCACAGAGTTGTGCTACCATCACCTCAGTAAATTTTAGAACCTTTTCATTATTCCAAAAGGGAAAATCCCATACACCCTTTTATACCCCCCTATTGTTGTCTCTTAGTATTAAAAAAAAATCTTCTTGCATTGTTACAAAATATTATATTACTGTTAACTATTGTCTATAAGTTACATTTGTTAGCTAGTGAAGTAGAATATTTTTTCATGTGCTTTTTGGCCATTTGTTTTTCCTCTTTGAAGAAATGTCTCTTCAAATCCTTTGCCCATTTTTTAAATTGGGTTGCTTGTCTTTTGATCATTAAGTGGTATGATCTCTTGATATAACACAGATATTATACCCTTATCGGATATGTGGTTTCCAAATATTTTTTCCTGTTGAGTAAGCTGCATTTTTACTTTCCTGACAAAGTCTTTTTTTTTTTCCTGACAAAGTCCTTTGAAGAACAAAAGTGTTTAATTTTAAGGAGGTCCCATTTATCTCTTTTTTCTTTTGTTGCTCATGCTTTGGGTGTAAGGTTTAAGAAACTATCGTCTAAACCAAAAATAAAGAATCAAAGAAACTACCACCTACCACAAGACCTTGATGTTTTCCTACATTTTCTTCTAGGACCTTTATGGTCATCACTTTTTTTTAAAGATTTTTAAAAAATTTATTTCTCCCCCCACTCATTGTTTGCGCTCACTGTCTGCTCACCATGCCTGTTCATTGTGTGCTCATCTTCTTTCTAGGAAGTACCAGGAACTGAACCCGGGAGCTCACATGTGGGAGGGAGGCATCCAATCACTTGAGCCACCTCCGCTTCTACATATTGTGTCTCTCATTGTGTTTCCTCATTGTGTCTCTTCCTTGCATCATCTCACTGTCTTGATCATCTTCTTAGGAGGCATTGGGAACCGAACCTGGGACCTCCCATGTGGTAGGCAAGCACCCAACTGCTTGAGCCACATCTGCTTCCCAGTTGTCGCTTTTATAGTTAGGTCCTTGTTCCATTTTAAATTAATTTTTGTATAAGGTGTGAGATAGGGATCCTCTTTCTTTCTTTTTTTTTTTTTTTGACATGGATATCCAGTTCTCCCAGCACTGTTTGTTGAATAGACTATTCTGGTCCAGCTGGGTGGGCTTAACAGCCTTGTCAAAAATCACTTGACCATAGATGTGAGGGTCTGTTTCTGAACCATCAGTTTGGTTCCATTGGTCTATATGTCTATCTTTATGCCAGTACCATGCTGTTTTGACCACTGTAGCCAAGAAATATGCTTTATAGTCAGAAAGTAAGAGTCCTCCAACATCATTCTTTTTTTAAGCATTTTTGGCTATTCAGGGTCCCTTACCCTTCCAAATAAATTTGATACTTGCTTTTCCATTTCTGAAAAAAAGGATGTTGGGATTTTTTATTGGGATTGCATTGAATTTGTAAATCAATTTGGGTAGAATTGACATCTTAACGATATTTAGTCTTCCAATTCATGAACACGGAATGTCCTTTGTTTATTTAGGTCTTCTTTGGTATCATTTAGCAATGATTCATAATGTTCTGAATAAAGGTCCTTTATGTCCTTGGTTACGTTTATTCCTAAATATTTGATTCTTTTAGTAGCTATTATAAGTAGAATTTTTTCCCTGATTTCCTCTTCAGATTGCTCATCAGTAGCATATAGAAATGGTACTGATTTTTGCAAATTAATCTTATATCCCACCACTTTGCTGAACTCATCTATTCTAGTAGCTTTGTTGTGGATTTTTCAGGATTTTCTAGATAAAGGGTCATATCATCAGCAAATAGTGAAAGTTTACTTCTTCCTTTCCTGATTGGGTGCCTTTTATTTCTTTATCTAGCCTAATTGTTCTAGCTAGAACTTCTAGCACAATACTGAATAACAGGGGTGACATTGGGCATCCTTCTCTTGTTTCTCATCTCACCAGGAAAGTTTTCAGTCTTTGAATATTGAGTACAATGCTAGCTGTAGGTTTTTCATATATGCACTTTACCATATTGAGAAAACTTCCTTCTGTTCCTGTATTTTGAAGTGTTTTTATCAAGAAAGGATGCTGTATTTTGTCAAATGCCTTTTCTACATCAATGGAGAGGATCGTGTGATTTTTCTTCTTCAGTTTATTAATGGAATTTATTATATTAATTGATTTTCTTGTGTTGAAAAACCCTTGCATACCCATGATAAAACCCACTTGATTGTGGTGTAAAATTCTTTTATTGTGCTTTTGGATTTGATTTGCAAGTATTTTTTTAAGGATTTTTGCATATATATTCAATAGAGATATTGTCTATGATTTTTTTCCTAGTATCTTTATCTGATTTTGGTAGTAGGGTGATGTTGGCTTCATAGAATGAGTTTGGTAGTGTACTTTCCTATTCAATTTTTTGGAAGAGCTTCAGCAAGATTGGTATTAGATCGTCCTCAGATGATTGCTAGATTTCACCTGTGGAGCCATCTTGTCCTGGGCTTTTCATCTTTGGGAGGTTTTTGATGACTGTTTGAATCTCTTTACTTGTAATTGGTTAGTTGAGGTCTTCTCTTTCTTCTAGTGTCAGTGTAGGTTGTGCATGTGTTTCTAGGAATTTGTCCATCTCGTCTACATTGTCTAGTTTTTTGGCATATAGTTGTTCATAGTATCCACTTATGATCTCTCCTATTTCTGCAGGGTCAGTGGTAATGTCCCCCCTCTCATTTTTTGTTTTATTTATTTGCATCTTCTCTCTTTTTTTCTTTGTCAGTCTAGCTAAGAGTTTGTCAATTTTGTTGATTTTCTCAAAGAACTAACTTTTGGTTTTGTTGATTCCTCTGTTGTCTTTTATAATGTCTTTCTGCTCTGATCTTTATTATTTATTTCCTTTGGCTTGGTTTGGGATTAGTTTGCTGTTCTTTTTCTAGTTCCTCCAGGTATGCAGTTAGGTCTTCAATTTTAGCTCTTTCTTCTTTTTTCATGTAAGCTATAAATTTCTCTCTCAGCACTGTCTTTACGGTATGACATAGGTTTTGATATGTTGTATTCTCATTTGCATTTTTCTCAAGATATTTACTGAATTCTCTTGCAAGTTCTCCATTGACCCACTGATTATTTAAGAGTGTGTTTTTTAGTCTCCAGATATTTATGAATTTTTCCCTTTTTCCAAGCATTATTGATTTCCAGCTTCATTCCATTATGATCAGAGAAAAAATTTTGTATAATTTCAATCTTTTTAAATGTATTGAGACCTATTTTGTGACCCAACATATGATCTATCCTGGAGAAGGATCCATGAGTACTTGAAAGGAATATATATCCCACTGTTCTGTGGAGTAATGCTCTATAAATGTCCGTAATGTCCAGTTTATTTATCATATTATTCAAGCTCTCTGTTTCTTTCTTTATCCTCTGTCCAGATGTTCCATCCAATGCTGAGAGTGGTGTATTGAAGTCTCTAGCTCTTATTGTAGAGATGCCTATTTCTCCCTTCAGTTTTGCAAGTGTGTGCCTCATATATCTTGGGGCACCCAGGTTAGGTGCATAAATATTTATTATTGTTATTTCTTCTTGGTGAATTGCCCCCTTTTATTAATATTAGTATCACTACTCCAGCTCTTTTTTTTTTTTTGGTTACTGTTTGCTTGGAATATCTTTTTCCAACTTTTCACTTTCAACCTGGTTGTGTCCTTACATCTGAGGTGAGTCTCTTGTAGACAGCATATAGATGGCTTCTATTTTTTTGTATCCATTCTATCAGTCTATGTCTTTTGATTGGTGAATTCAAGCCATTAACATTCAATATTATTACTATAAAGGCATTACTTACTTCATCCTTTTTATCTTTTGGCTTTCTGTTGTCATATCTTACTATTGTCTGTCTTTTTTTTTTTTTAAGATTGTTCTTTATTTATATATCACCCCCCCTACTTGCTGCTTGTGCTTGCTGTGTTCATCTTGCTTTTGCGTTTTTTCTGTGTCTGCTTGTCTCCCCCTGGTGCAGCATCCCGCTGAGTCAGCTCACCATGCGGCAGCTTGCCTGCTCCGTGGCAGCTTGCCTTCTCAAGGAGGCCCTGGGAACCGAACCCAGGCCTCCCATGTGGTAAACCAGAGCCCTACCAATTGAGCCACAGCTGGTTCCCCTTGTCTGTCTTTTTACCATTTAATTTACCCTTCCTAATAATCTTCATTTCTACAGTCTCCTCCAAGTCTCTCAACCTTGTTTTTTTCCTTTCAGGCTGCAGCATTCCCTTTAGTATCTTTTGTAATTCTGGCCTTTTGGTAACATACTGTCTGTTTTTGTTTGTCTGTGAAGCTGTTAAAACTCACCCTCATTTCTGAGGGATTGTTTTGCCAGATACAGAATTCTTGGCTGGCAGTTTTTCCCTTTCAGTACCTTAAATACATCATACCACTGTCTTCTCACCTCCATGGTTTCTTTTTTTTTTTTGGTTACATATCCCACCCCCCCTTTCTGCTTGCTCTTGCTGTGTTCATCTTTTTGCATTCTTCTGTATCTGCTTTTGTCTCCCCCCATTGCAGCGACGCACCAAGTCAGCCCACCGTGCAGGCGGCCTGCCCCACTGTGGGCACCTCTGTTCCATTCACGGGCATCAGCTCTGCTCTGTTTGCAGGTGGCAGCTCTGCTCCATTCATGGGCGGCTTGCCCTGCCCGTGGCGGCTTTGCCCTGCCCGTAGCGGCTTTGCCCTGCCTGTAGCGGCTTTTTGCCCTGCCCACAGCGGCTTTGCCCTCTCAAGGCAGTCTGCCCACTTTGGAGAGGTCCCTGGGAACTGAACCCAGGGCCTCCCATGTGGTGAACCGGCACCCTATCCACTGGGCTACAGCCGGACTCCCCCTCCATGGTTTCTGATGAGAGGTCAGGACTTAATCTTATTGAGGTTCCCTTTTATGTGATGCTTTGCTCTTCTCTTGCTGCTTTCAGATTCCTCTCTTTAGCTGTGATCTTTGTCATTCTGAATAGTAGTTATGTCAGAGTAGGTCTATTTGCATTTATTCTGTTTGGGGTGCATTGTCCTTCTTGGATATTGATATTTATGTCTTTCATAAGGGTTGGGAAGTTTTCTGTCATTATTTTCTCAAATATTCTTTCTGCCCCTTTTCTATTCTCTTCCCCTTCTGGGACACCAAGAATGCATATGTTTGTGTTTCATGCTGTCCTTCAATTCCCTGAGACCCTGTTTCATGTTTTCCATTCTTTTCTCTTTCTGTTCTCTTGTCTTTTCAGATTTAGATGTCCTGTCCTCCATATCACTAACTCTGTCCTCCATCAATTCACATCGGATGTTATGTGCCTCTAATGTATTTTTTAATATTTTCTTAATTTTTATTTTCTCTAATGTATTTTTAATCTCATCCATTATGTCTTTCATTCCAAAAAGCTCTTTTCAGGCTTTCAGATTGTTCTTTATGCTCACACAGTGTCTTCTTAATATCCTTTATCTCTTTAGTCATATTCTCCTTCAATTCTTTGAATTGATTTAGGAGATTTGTGTGATTATCATTGATTAATTGTCTTAAATCCTGTATCTTTTCAGGGTTTTTGGTTTGTTCCTTTGGCTGAGCCATCTCTTCTTGTTTCCTAGTATGGCTTGCAGTTTTCTGTTGATGGCTAGGCATCTGAATATGTTGATGAATTTACTCTGATGGTCAATTTCTCTTATCTAGTGTTTGTTTTTTTTACAACTCTTTTGTCATTTTTGGTTCAACTTATTCTGAGTCTTTAAAATTGCCCAGCTTAAATTATTAAAATTGGGCCAGGGACTCACTAATGGGACACAGATTTTCTCCCAGGAGTTTGGGTTAAGAGAGACCTAAAAGTAGTTTTTCTTTTGCAGTTTCCCAGTCAGCCAGCAGATGGTGCTCAATGGCTAACCTTTCCACCCAGGTGTTTCTTTCAACTTCTGCTTGCCTGTGTTTCTGGTCTGGGCAGAGCAGAGATTCAAAGTGGGCTCTTCTGGCCAAATTCACTGAAGAGAAACCAGTTTCCTCCTTCCACTGCACCTTCCCTTTTCCCAGGGAAGAATATGTCTGTTCCTCTATTTGTCAACTACAGTGGGCCATGGGTTTTATCCAGGCTGCATGCCTTGAAGATGGGGAATGGGTATCCTTCCTGGCCGCCACAGGGATTTAGTAACTCATGGTTGTTGTTTCTGGTTCTTCGTCTCTCTGTCCATCACCCTCCTGGGGGTTTTGCAGCACTGTTCTGGTCTACTGACCCCCAACACAGGTCCCTTGGACAACTTTTGGCCCTTTCTCCATTGTTTTTGTGAAAGAACTGAGACCTGCCTGCCTACTCTGATGCCAACTTCCAAGAACTCCTTTTTCCCTCATTTTTGAAAGACAGTTTTGCCAGATATAGAATTTTTGTTTGGCAGTTGTTTTCTTTCAGCACTTTAAATATTTTGTCCCACTGTCTTCTTGCCTCTATGGTTTCTGATGAGCAATTGGCACTTAATATTATTGGGACTCCATTGTACGTCACCTGTTACTTTACTTTTGCAGCTTTCAGAACTCTCCCCTTGGTATTCAAGAGTTTGACTACTATATATCAGAGTGTGGTTCTCTTTCAGTCTATTATGTTTGGGGGTTTGTCGGACTTCTTGAATGTGTATATTCATGTCTTTCATTAAATTTGGTAAGTTTTCTGCCATTATTTCTTTGAATCTTCCTTCTGTCCCTTTCTCTCTTTCTTCTCCTGGGACTCCCATAATATACATATAGTGGTACATTTGATGGTGCTTATATTAGTCAGCCAAAAGGGGTGCTGATGCAAAGAACCAGAAATCTATTGGCTTTTATAAAGAGTATTTATTTGGGGCAGAAGCTTACAGTCATAAGGCCATAAAGAGTAAGTTACTTCCCTCACCAAAGTCTCTTGCCACATATTGGATCAAGATGGCTGCCAGTCTCTGCGAGGATTCAGCCTTCCCCTGCCTCTTATGGATCCATGGTTCCAGCTTCTTCTGATCTCAGCTGTAGGCTGGCATAAGGCTCATCTCTCTCTCTCTCTCTGGGACTTGTTTCTCTCCGGGCTCAGTTATAGGCTATCAGGCTCACCTTTCTTCCTAGGGCCTCTGCTTTATCTATAGAGCTGTCTCTCTTCCTCTGTGTTCTTCTTCTACTTCTGTGTAAGAGTCTGTTTTATCCGCCCACCAAGGGGGCCGGGATTCAAATTGAGTCACCCTAATGACGTTGTCGAATCAAAGCCTTAATCTTAACATAGTTTAATCAAAGGCATCTCAGCTGAATCTAATACAATCAAAGGGTATCATGCCCAGAGAAACACCAGTTTACAAACATAATCTATATCTCTTGTTGGAATTCATAAATAATATCAAACTACCACAGTGCCCCAGAAGTTTCTTACACTCATCACTTTTTTTCCTTCTTTTTTCCTTCTCTTCTTCAGCCTGAATCATTTCAATTGTCTTGTCTTTGAGTTTACCAGTTCTTTCTTCTGCCAGCTCCAATATGCTTTTGAAACCCTCTAGGGAATTTTTCATTTCTGTTATTGTGGTTTTCAACTCAGGTATATCTGTTTGTTTCCTTTTTAAATTTTCTCTTTATTGAGATTCTCATATTGTTCATTCATTATTTTCTTTGATATCCTTTAGCACTTTCTCTGTGCTTTCCTTTTTCTCCTCAACATATTGCAGATCTTTTTTTTTTTTTTTTTTTTTTTTTTTTTTTTTTTTTTTTTTTTTTTTTTTTTTTTTTTTTTTTTTTTTTTTTTTTTTTTTTTTTTTTTTTTTTTTTAGTCTTTGTTCACTACCTCCAAATCTGGGTCCTCTTCATTGATGGTTCTTGAATTTTTATCTTTTTCCTTTGAATGGGCCATAATTTCCTGTTTCTTTGTTTGTCTTTTAATCTTTTGTTGCACACTGTACATTTTAATATAATATATTAATGTGTTAACTCTGGGATTTAGTCCCTGAGCTTTCTGTTCCTTATGTTTGTATCCAGATGGTGATATGACAGAGACTTCCTTGAGGCCAGGAGCTAACAAAAACAAATTAACCAAAGCAAAATACACTTTTCACAGTTTTTGCAAATTAGCTTTGCTCTGGTTGGTGCTCTTCTTCAGAGTATAGCCCTCTGTGGCAGTTTGATATTATTTATGAATTCCAAAAAGAGATAAAGATTATGTTTGTAAACTGGTCTGTTCCTCTGGGCATGATACCCTTTGATTGTATTAGATTCAGCTGAGACATCTGATTAAATTATGTTAAGATTAGGGCTTTGATTCAGCCACATCATTAGAGTGCAACTCAGCATTGATTCCCAATGTCCTTGGTGGGCTGATAAAACAGACTCTTGCACACACAGAAAAGATACCTAGGAGAACACAGAAAAAGACATGGCAGAGGAGAGAACTTAGTTTTGATGCTGGAGCCCAGAAGAGAGATGAGACATTCACCTGATGGTTTACAGCTGACCTTGTGAAGAGAACAGAACAGCTGAGCCCAGAAAGAAACGACCCCAGGAAGAGGGATCTCCAGCTGACAGCTGAGATTGGAAGAAGCTGGGCCCATGGAGCCTTAAGAGGAAGAGGAAGGCTGAACCCTCGCAGACATCACCCGCCATCTTGCTTCAACACATGGCAATAGACTTTGTATGAGAAAGTACCTCTTATGGTACCTTGAGTTGGATTCTTTAGGGCCTTGTGACTGTAAGCTTCTACCCCAAATAAATACCCTTTATAAAAGCCAACAGATTTCTGGTACCTTGCATCAGCACCCCTTTGGCTGAATAATACACCCTCCTATCAAGGAGATCAGTCTAAGGTGAAAATGAAGTTCAGGGTCTTCTCTATCTTTTCTAAGCCTGTGTCTTGTCCTGGGTTTGTGCTTGCTTGTAGCCATAGGAATTCTCCAATTTACCAAAATATGAATGCCCCCTCTACTCCCTATGAAATAGACTGAAATACTCAGAAAGAACTGCTTGAGTTCTCTAACTTATACAGACAAAAATCAGGGGAATATGTGTGGGAATGGCTACTAAGGGTATGGGATAATGGTGGAAGGAGTATAAAGTTGGATCAGGCTGAATTTATTGATATGGGCCCACTAAGCAGAAATTCTGGATTCAATGCTGTGGCTCGAGGGGTTAGAAAGGGCTCTAA
>PVKH010020376.1:0-14602 GCA_004027955.1 Chaetophractus vellerosus | reverse complement strand
CCTCCATCATAACCTTTGCACTAGTGATTGTACCAAGTGGAGAAAAATCTTTCCAGAGATGTTCATCATCAATACCATCATGAAGATTTTTCACATAAAGGTTAACACCCTGGTACCTGGTGATCCCATCTTGCTTCATCTGTTCAAATTTGCGCTTAAGTTCTGTCTGTCATTCCACTTTTTTTCTGAGCTCGAACAAAGTAAATTTATTTTCCATTGAGCTTCTTCCCATTCATCTCATCCACAGCTTTCTGTGCATCTTCATGCATTTTGAAGCTCACAAATCCAAAACCTTTGGATTTTCCACTTTCACCAGCCATTACTTTCACATTTAAGGAAAGTCCAAACTTGCCAAAGACATCTTTAAGGTGCTCATCATCCATGTCTTCTTCAAAATTCTTGGCATAAACACTGAACTCTTTTGCCCTAGCTCCAAGTTTTGCTTCTGGTTCTTACCACCAATTAAATCGTCTAAATGATCACAAATTCTTTGTGATCATTTAGAAGCATCCCATTCATTTTTTGATTAGCTCTTTCAGGTGCTTCTTGTGTCTCAAAATATACAAATCCATAGCCCTTGGAATCATTTTCATCACAAACCACCTTACATGAAAGGATGTTACCAAAAGCAGAAAATGTATCATACACTGCTTTATTATCAACAGATCTGTCCAAATTTTTAGTGAATATGTTGCCTACTCCACCTTTACAAAGCAATGGATCACGCTGAGATCACATGATGCACACTTGCTTGCCCTTTATAGTATCAAAATTCATGGCCTCAAAGCACGCTCAGTGTCCATAGGCTGCTGAGGTTCACACACGCGTAGCCCAAAGAGCGGTGGGTGATCATGTCCCTGCAGACCCTCATGGTGAGGATGGGCCTGGGTGGGCTGAACTTCACCTTAGTCACATTGGAGTGTAGGTCCCCCACTTACAGCAAGGCCATAGTGTAGCTGGGTGCTCTGAGGTTCATCTTGGCAATGCTGCCTGCAAGGCCACAGGCCTCGACGACGTTTCTGTGAGGAGAATGAGCGCTGGGGCCGGAAGCCGAAGCCAGGCGAAGGGGAGCAACGGCAAGCGCAGAGGGACAAACTTCACCTGGAATTGAAAACTACTCGATACCTACTGTAGGCCACAGAACGGAGTGGCTCCTCTGTGGCTGGCTGCTACCTGGGGAGCGATGGTGGCCCGGGAAGCAGGAAGGCCTTGGTTTCTTGGTTCCTTGGAGCTGCTGCTGGGCCGCGGGCTGTTCCATCTCGGCGGCTTCACCAGGTTATTTTATAAAAAAGGAAGATAAAAAAATAAAAGTCTCTGGCGGGGAAGACGCTGATTTTTTGGTAGAAATTTTGGGGGTTTTAAAAAATATTTTTAACGATTTTTTTACAGTCATTTTTTTAATAATAAATGTGTGTTCCGAGCCCGGAGTACACACTCCGCACTCTTGGCACTAACAGCCGGGGAAAAAATAGCATGTATTTTAGAAATAGAATTCCAACTCCTTACTGGATGGTTCAATTCTCATAATCATAAATATTTAACCATACCAATTTTCATGCATTGAATATTGTAAAATTTACTATTACAGAAATGATAGATATTCAGGAGCATATAATAAATATGCAAATTCAATTGGTTGAATGGAAAGCTTAAGAACAGAATTACATACCTTCCTTCATTGTCAGGGATATCTGAGAATGTGGCCCTTGATTTACAACTGCTTACATCATTGACTTACGAAATATGTTACAGTGTGCAAACTAAGGTAAATGAGATTGTTATGGAGGTTGCTATATTCTGTGAACTGTTGCAACAATTAATCTAAGCTCTTATCTGGTTGTTAATGGATTAAATGCAGCTGCATCTCAGCCCCCCCCCCCACCGCCACCCCAGCCCCTAGGAAACTAATTATACAATCCTGAGGGAAGATATGACAAGATATGCTAAAAAGCTGAAGGATGGCAGAATTCCTATCTTCTTTGAGCTGTGATAGTACTTGATCATGCCAGCCTCCTTTCTTACAAGCTATTCAGAGTTGTGCCTCAGAGTCAGGAGAACTCAGCTGAATGTAAGGAACTCTCAACCAGTTGATGGGCAGCCCTCTGACAAACTAATGAAGGCACTGGTTGTTGGGAGTATACATACACCATGAGCTGATGTGTACAAAAATGGTATAGGCATCCAAAGGAATATAAGCAGAGCATTGACAGCATCACATCAAATTCAGTGGATCTATAGCCAAAGTCCTCCAGGTTAACATGTCCTACTCCATCAAACTCATAAGCAATTCATCACCAAAGTTTATTGATCTTAATTCTTCAGTATCCTTCCAATCTATCCACTTTCCTCTCTCACTGTACTACAGGATACTACTTCTTAAATGGAGTCCTGCAGTAGCAATATAATTAGTCTACACATGCCTTTTGTTGTTCCTCAGTCAATTTCTCAAACTTAAGCCAAAAAGATGTTATCAATTTGCAAATTTGATTATGTCATCTCCTCACTCCCATACCCCAGCTCCTACTCTTCCTCCTGTTTCAAATCTTTCAATGGTTTTCTTTTGCACTGTAGGGACCATGCTATAAGTTAGCCTGTAAGAACCTGGAGCTGAACCTATGTATCTTTGCAGCCACATACATCACCACACTTGTACCTCCGTTCTCGAATCCAGACATATCAGACTTCTACTAGTACCTCATATGGGCAGTGGGCAATACTAATTGTTGGACATGAGACCTTCCCTATGGTATTCTCTCTAAGATGCTCTTTTACTCTTGTTTCACCTTATTTCCTGCTTATTCTTCATATGGCAATAGGACACCACTTCCTCACTGCAGCCTTCCAGACTTCTGCTTTATTCTACTGTTTCTGTCTGTATGTGTGTATATTTGATTAACATTTTTCTTTCCTCTGAACTATAAATTACATGATGTGATGACAGGCAGAATTGTATCCATTTTTACTCACAATATAGTCCTCAGTGCCAAACATAGTACCAGGATTACATGTTCTATAAATCAATATATTTTAATATATATTCAGTATGAATGGATGAATGAATATCATTAATTTATATATTAGATTTCTATTATTTGTTCACCATCATTATGATATCCACAAACATTTTTATTCTAAGAGCACCTTCCTGGGATATCATACACAATGTTGATATGTTTACCTTTTGTCTCAGTTCTGCCTTTTAATATTACTACTGCATTTTATAAAAGTGTTATCACTTGCTTATTTTCATCACAAGTTCTCTCTCTTTTTCTTATTTAGTTTTTATCTTATTTATTCAGCTCCCTTTCCTTCTCATTCTGTCATTATCTCTTCTTTAATTCATAATTCAAAGTCACCATTCTATTTTAGTGTACACAATGAATGCCATCTCAATTAATTTTTTATTTCTCCAGGGAATATTTTCATAAGTATGCTTTCCTACTATTTATTGAATACTATGTGGTTTCTTCTTTTACCTTGTAGAATCTTTTTCATGAAGCTTATCATTATAATATTCATTATCAAACAGTGATGATTCTATCTAGGCTTGACGGGATTTTTCTCACTCACTTGAATGGATTTGCCATTCTGATGTTCCTGGAGGATGCTTTTACATTTCTTTCCCTACAGATAATTAACTGTCCAGTGATTTCACTGAAGTTTAGAAAAAAAAAATTGAGGAAATAAATAACCTAGCAGGAGAACTCCGAATTTTAGCACTTTCATCTCTGATTTGTGTGGACGCAATGTAAAAATTCCATGCCAAATATGGCTTCTTTTATCATGATGCTATCTTTTACAATGTACATTTGCTTTGAAGTTGGTGGAATTTGGGGATGCCTGGCCAGAACTTACCCTGTAACGATCTTGCTGATGATATCCCACAGCTTCTGTACTGATCCCACTAGTTCTTCTTCCTGGTCTTGCCACCTCTTTTCATGATGTTTTTGAGGAAAACATCAGCTCCTCAACATCCACTATTATTCCATGATGCTTTGGGTAACTCCCCATACCTTGCATTTACCAATACAGTGACCTAACAATTCTGCCTTATCTCTGTTCAGATACTTCAGCCTTTGAAATGGAGAAACACATTGCAGAATACTTTCCTAAACCATTAGAAACCTTTGGCCTGGTATAGCTGTGGGTGTGTCTGAGACAACATGTACATTTCCCTTTAAAGTACACCAAAGAAAAGCCAAGTAGAGTTTTCAGCAATTTATAACGTACTCTTAACAACATCTCTCATCCTTCTTAAATAGGCAATATTTGTTTGACCCAGTATCTCTTCTATTTATTTTAATAGTCCTTAACTCATTTTATGGAAGATGACTATTAACATTTATTTATTTATTTATTTATTTATTTATTTATTTATTTATTTACTCACTCCCGCCGCCCCCTTGCCGCTTGTGCTCACTTGTCTGCTTTCTGTGTCCATTCACTGCGGGTTTCCTCTGTGTCTGCTTGTCTCCTTTATGTTGCATCATCTTGCTCTGCCAGCTCTCCATGGGGGCAGGCCATCAGCTCTCTGCGGTCACAGGCCAGCTTGCCCTCACCAGGAAGTCCTAGAAACTGAATCCAGGGCCTCACATATGGTAGATGGTAGCCCAAACACTTGAGACACATCTGCTTCCTGATATTAACTTTTGTTAATCCTTTGTTATATGTTTAATGGAAATCTGAAATTCTTTAAAATTCATAGAATTTAGATGATGCTTGCTTTTAGATTCCAGCCCTGATTCTTTATATTTAACATTCCTCTATTATTTAGGATTTTCTTTATTATTTATTTGGATTAGGAAAATGTTAGAAAGATAAATGGCTATACTCAAATGTTTCCTGCATTTTCTAGTCAACTTTCATTTCATTTTCCCTCGTCCCTTTCCAATTAGATTTTAAACTTTTTGAGAGAAAGGTTCGTATCATTTTTTATATTGCCCAATAAAGCTTAGAAAAATTCTGTAAAATGTTAAATGGAGTAATTATTAGAAATGTTTAAACAAAATTAAAGTCCTTGATTGTTTTAAATTTAATACTCTAAATATTCCAATTACAAGTATAGTTCAGTTGGATGCCCTTATTGAAGCTCTTCTACAATTCACAGAAATATTTTATTAGTTGGTTTGATAGGGAGAAGACACAAACATTGGTCTCTAGTGTTTATAAAGCAATTTCAAACTTTTCTCATTCTCTTTATTTTGTGGTGTAGGTTGAGCAAGGATTGCTATTTCAATTTTACTGAAGACATAACTGAGACTCTTGGGAAGGTAAAGAAACTTCCCAATATTGCATAGGAAACAAGGGGTAAAACACACTCAAACATAGGTTCTTCTGACTCTATATCTCATGTACTTGTCAACAGAACTTGAAACAACAAGGTTTTGCACAGAAGAAAAGCAAAGTCCTTATTAAAACTAGAGAAAAGGAGAAAGGAGTAATTTTTATTGATGCAGTAAAATATACTGGAAATACAAATTTATAGAGTGATATTTGATTTGGAAAGTCAGAATTTGAATGCATTTTAGGGCGAATAAGTTCTTAGATATTGAATATACTAACATGACTTTACAAACGTATAAAACTAAAACTAAGGTGAAATATATGCAAATAAGATCCTTTTTGGGCTTCTGGATATCTGAACCTCATGCTCCTCTTATATCAAGGTCTCATTTATTTCACATCCTAAACTTTTTATTAAGCTCCTACTGTAAAAGATATTGTTATATTTATTGGGACAACACTAATAAACAGACAGAAATCTCTGTTGTAAACAAGCTTACATTCCAATAAGATTGACATAAATAAGAATTTTAGGTAACTAAAAAATAATAAAAGGAGAAATAATGAGGAAGAATGGAGGCGATGATACCCATGGAAGGTTTTGTTTTGTTCTTGGATAACTACTTTAATCTGGTAATTCTACTCTGCCAAATAGGTTTCTTTTTCTATCAGCCTACATGAAATTCTCAAAATGTGCTCCTATTTTGCATGAAATTTTGAAGATCCCTTTTAGAACAGACACAATATTTCTAAAAGAAGTAATTTAGACACTCTATCAAATTATTTAGCTAGTCTCCTAGCAAAGTTCTCTTGGGATTATATAGAAAACCAATAACATTTGATGAGGAGGAGGTGAAAAAAATAAAAGAGAAAAGAAAATGAGTCATTCGGCATTAGCTGATAGTTCAGTACAAATGGAATTCAAGATAAAAAGGTGCTGCCCGTAGTCTTAGTAAATTGTTTCTGAACATGTAAAGCTTAGTCAATGCCTATGAAATCCAAGATGCATGACCAGGCAGCTCTGGTGTAACATCCTAATATAATCTTTTAATCTCTCTAATTCTGATGCAGTTTATGTGAAATGATCTGCCTCTAGATATTTATGCCTAAGCTTGTCACTATCTGCAATGATTTACAATTTAGAAGAAAAGAATGTGCAAGTAATTTGTTCATTAGGCCACTGCATATTTCACTATCAATGAATTGTTCCCCTAATACTGGGCATCAGTACATAATGAGGTATATAATAAGGGAAAAGTAATTATCTCTGGGGATTGTTGTAAATCAGAATTATCTGTATTTTGCCTAGAAAACTCTAATTTGAAGAAAATGTTTAAGTCCTGAAGGAAATGGTGCATAAAATATTTTATGATCTGGTCTTTACTGTGCAATTTAACTCATGGGAAACAATTAAGACCTTAAATAGACTCAAGGTATTTGTTTGTCATTTTTATTGGGACAAAAGCACTTCAGACAATTTTAATGTAAGACTTAATTATACACACCTAATTACAAATATTTTAAAGAAATAAATGTACACAAATGGAGTCCTTATACGGCTAATAATTATCCTTTTAAAGTATAATCAAAGATTTTTGGAGATCTCAGCAAGGATCTTTTAAAAGAGATAGCTCTCATTTAGTAAGGAAGAAAAGTAAAGAGCAATGTTAATTGTTAAATTTAATACTCTAAATATAAGTTATTCAAGAGAATTTAAATATAAAAATATTTTACCAAAGAAGTAAAAAATCCTTCTGGGGGAAAAGGAAGGGGAACTTTGGCAAACTTTAATTTGCATATTTTAGAAATGGCAAATTGTCTGAAATTATCTGAAAAATTTGCAAACCATTTTATGGCTCTCTACATCATCACATGTATATCAACTTTAAGAACATGGAATTTAGGCAAAGTCATTTTTATTTGCAAATGTGCTAAAAAGTCAAAGAATTTGCCAGAAATCTGAAATTATATGTATATTTCATTAAACCTGAAAAAAACAGTATTGCTTAAGTGTAAAAATTGTACCAAATAATTCTGATATTTAAAGTTAGAGACTCAGAATACCATAAATCTGATAGTCTACAGTATTATTGAAGAAAAGACAACATTCAAAGCCAGACATAATTTCAAGAAGTTTGTCTTTTTATTACCTAGTAATACAATGAAAACCTTGAGAAAAAGAAATGAAGAGCTATTACAATGTTGACTCTGAACCCAAGGAAATATTAAAATAAATGTCTTTCTGTGTATGAGCAAATTTATTTTTATTTCAAGGAAACAAATCGCTTTGGTGGTAGCAAAACAGCTCAAATAAACACTGAATGTAATTTGGATGAAATAGATTTTAGAATTTAGATATTTTTAGTCCTCTCAGTTTTCTAAGTGGAAGAATCAGAGTACAATACACCTGGCTCCAGTCTTAAGAGAATTTACTATAGTAATACTAGAAATAAATGCATCATGTTTCATGTGAATATTTCCAATGTCTCTGAGTTTTATAGGTGTAAATATATTGTTAGGATTTGGGCTGGGGAAATTATTTTAATGGGATTTAAATTTTTAAGATATGGGTGTCAACATAATCTCATAATCTCTTTAGGGCAGAATATACTAAGAACTTTACCAGTTCCATTTTTATATATAATTTAAACTATATTTCTGAATATATATGGAGGAAAGAAGAATAAAAAACAAACCAATACAAACATTCAGAAACAGATTTCAAACAAAGCATGTTCTATAGATTTGGCGTTACACAATATGTCAAGCTTGGGAAAATAATCAGTAAAGGAATAGAGAATAACTGGAGTGTTTGGAATATATCATTTTGAAAAATTTTTGTGAAACTTTTGAGTCAATTAGCTTCAGACCTGATTTAAGTGCCAGAAAGAAAAAAAAAAAAAAAAGGGAACTAAGGGAAAGTAGATATGAAATAAAAACTTTTAGAAGTTAACACGTCATATGTGAACTAGAGAAAATCACTCTATTAATCATATGGGAGACAAGTCACTGTGTGGAAAATATGGAGTATGGAGTATATGCAATTTTGTGTTTATGTATGTCTATGCCTATCTATCTATCATCTATCATCTATCTATCTGTCATCTATCTATCTATCTCTATCTATCTCTCTATCTACCTACCAACCTATCTCTCTATCTATATCTAGCTGTCTAACTATCTAGCTATTATCCATCTCTTTTTCCCAACCTGCCTTAACTAGTAGCTATCTATCTCCTTTTTATTGAGAATAAGAAAAAACCTCACTCAGATTCCAGCATACTTGGAATGTAAAGAATATATTTATTCAGGATATTTTATACTATAAAAATAATATATGTATTTCCTGTTTATAAAGTCATATTTCAATAGTGGATATCTAATGGCAAATATGCCTTTCAAATTCTTTACCCACCTTTTGTAAATCACTAACTTTGAAATTTACAATGTTGCACAGTAACTCTTTAGAGGAGCAAATGCTAATTTCTTTTATAAATGAAATGAACACTGTTGCAAAATTATTGCCTTGTTTTCTTCAAGAAATTTATTCCTCTAGGAAGTAATTAAAGAGCAGAAACTTTGTAAATTTTGAGTGAATGGATAAACAGGATAAATTGCATTGTCCAATCTCCTTTGAACAAATGAAATCACACTAAAAGGTACAATAAAGTAATTGAAAGGCAAATATTCCTAGAGAAAAAAATGTAGAAGTGGGAGACTCCTTTGTCCTTATCTTGGTGCTGGTGGCATGAGACAGGATAGGAGGAAACCACATGGGCTGATTGTGCTTTGTATGAGCTTCTGGCATTGTTAACACCAGCCTGAAGATTCACTAATACCTTCCCTCATTCACTTCTCACCTTCCTGAATCAGCACCAAAAGATTGTTTATGGCAGAGAACTTTCCTGATTTGTGGTGTTGAAGGTAATATCAATCCTCCACACCCTTGGGAATACACAATAGAGCAATCATCTTCTTAGCCAAGTTACTTTGAGATGCCTTATTATACTCTAAACCACAGAGAACAGAAAATGGAATTGTAGGAGATGCATTTTTCAGGGTTCCTAGGTAAATGAAATAGTATCCAAGTTTATGGTACTTAATATCTCCTAACACTATATACTATGAGGATACTTGAAGTATCTTTTAATTTTGCTAGCAGTTATAAACATAGTCATGGTTGTATATTCTGTTACTTTTGGGAATGCAATTAGCTTTGCAAATTTAGTGCTAAGTTAAATAAATTACAGTAAAGAAATAATAAACATAAAAATTTTACTGTTTTACTCAGAAGACTGATATGTGCAAGGTAGAGAAATGAACAAAGTGAGCATTTTCTGAGTATTGCAGCAACTCCACAAATTTCTACTAAGATTCAGCAGGCATAATGTCTCACTTTGAGTCTTGCTCTAATTTACTCTGACCTTGACCTTGACTAGCTTACTTTGGTTTTCTTGTTTCATAGTTTTCTCAGTAAATTAAAAAGAAAAGAATAAATGGAAAAAGGATTATGAAGCCTTATCACTATATAATATTTTGGAGGACATTAAGAAATAGTTAAAACTCTTCATGCCTCCTACAAAAAATCTTCCTGTAAAGACTTGGTCTATCATTTTTCATCTGTGGCATTTTCCCTTTGTTGTTGTTTTGGGACTCTTCTGAGCATAGATCTCCATGATTGGTAATTTGTGTAGTACATGGGTGATTTCTGGAACTGCTATACTTCCCATTTGTAAGTCAATATAAGTAAATGTGACCTTCAGGTCTTTCAAGATGAAAAGAGACAGCCTTAAAGTTAATTCACTGTGTCACCTAACCTCTCTCCCCTTCAGGTAGAAAAAGATATTGAGTCTTCTAGCTCAGTGAACTTAAATGTGTGACAAATAAAGGGCATTTTGCATAAATTCATTTCCAGTTGAGATTTAATTCTGGTAAATTCTGTTTAATATTGCCTGTTTCAAAAACGAAGAGCTTTCTGATAAAGAATAGGTTGAAGATATAAAATTAATTTGCTTACATATACAAAGCAAATTTTGAATAAATATTTTCATTACTAAGATGATCTTTGTAATAAAGCCCTTATCACAGCAAGCAATAATGAGGCATGACATTTAATCCTCAACTATTTAAAAAATGCCTCAAAAGTCAAGCATTAGTAATATCTTTGACAAAAATTATATATAAAGTAAGGAGACAGAGTGTAGATGTTCTTTATTTTTGGCAACCCATCCAGTTAATTCCTTTCTTTTTTTTAACATTAACCTTTCAACTTCTTACAGAATATGATATTTATTATATATGCCAGCAATAGCAACTTGGATAAACAAACTGGATGGATTAGTTAGGGTCCATGTAAGACATGGTTATAATGCACTAAGCAGGTAATGGAACATGCCTTGTGTCAAAATACCAGATAATAAGAGGAAAATAAAATAAAAACTAGAATAATCATAATAAGTATGCTATTAAATAATTAAATTTGTCAGCACATAGAATCCTTAACTTGAATAAGATAGGTAATACAGAACAATAATATATATTTTTAAATACTTTAAAGAATATGTATTAGGGAAAATCATTTTAAAGATATAATAATGGAAATGATTTATTCCTCATGATTGCATTCAGTTAGATGCATCATCTCATTCTATCATCAGTATAAATCTATGGGTTAGTTAACACTCTTCCTCTTTTTTCCATGAGGAAACTGAATCTCAAAGATTCAAAGAAATATGTTACTTCCAAAGTTTAAATAGCAAATTAAAAGTTAAGCTGTGATTTTAAATCAAATCTACTTGCTCTAGATTGTCTCTTTACACTAAGCCGTATTGTGTATAAACTTATTTATCTTATTTGTATGAGCTGTTTTCATTAAATTTGAAATGCGTGTGAATAATTATGAGATAAAGTGATTATCTTAAAAAATAAAGTACAGCCTGTTTGAATTCTTTGACTGCCTTACTGCCTTTTGGAACATGCTGTTTTGATTCTGTCTTCTTCAAACATGTTGTCTACCTATAGAAACATACAGTTCAACTTCGTGATAAGGTAGAAGAATTGCTTATTTGAGGGGCAATGCAGAAAATTGCCCTCTCCATGCCCACTACTTACTTATCAAGACATTTCCCAAACAAGTTCCTACCAACTGCACCCCTGAAAGATTCATTCCTTAGTTTACATATTGTCCTTTCCTTGTGATCCACATTAAAACAAATATATTGTTAAATAATTATGGGGAGAATAACTCAGAGGCAGACACTGCCAAATGACTCAGAGAATCATTCTGAGATAATGTGGAGTACAGCTGAAATTTACACATACATGAAGAAGGTCAATCATGTATAGATGATATCATTGAACAAAGGTAAGGTTATAAAGGCTTAAATCACAGATAATCTGTGGAAATGAGTCTTGTTTATTTCATTTTTATTTTTATTGGCTAGAAGCCATCAAGGAGGGCAGTTTGCCTTGGGAAGATGGAGTTAGAAAGGCAATTTTGGAGTGTGTTCCCTAAAAGATTAATTTCAGCTATGAAGTATAAATATGCAGTGCTGTTTGGTTTGGAATAATGCCTGTGATTGCCATTTGGTGGCACTTTCCCCTTTGTTAGTCTGGATCTATCCCAGGTCTCTCTTTATGATTTTCCAATATATGCATTTTTGAGAATCTAACTCCTTCCTACAGATTTCCCTCTTCCCTATGCAACTTGATAGATTTTTTTTAAGAAGACAGGATTTCCTTAATTATAGTATCCAGAGTGACAGCCCAATTCAAGACACTTAAGGCAGCCCTATGAATAGATGCTATGGTAAGCCACATTGCTAAGGGATACTTTATTGGCCCTAACATGTTTTGCTTTGTACTGAAATCTACTCTAATCCACAAGCGGGTTCTGCAAAATAGCTCTTTGGTTAACATTTTCTCCATAGATATCTCTTGTTTTATTATACTCAAACTTTGTAAAATGTACGTATCTCTTAATAAACCACTTTTCTGCTGACATTTACAGGTTTATATAAAACAATGTGCTAGAAAAGTCTTTCATTGCCTTGCAGATATAATTGGTAGAACATCAAAATAACACACAGTATTTAAAAGCACCAGGTATCAACATAGGGGTTGGTTCTAGGAGAGGCTATCAGCCATGAACCTACATGTAAAGTAATGTTTAACAGCCACACGAATTGGTGTTCAGGAAGTGATCATTTAAGCATGTTACTTTCTAACATTATGAGGGTCTTCTTACCATTAGAGAGCATTATCTTAAATTCCCAGTTCTAACTGCTTTCTGCTATCCAATTAGCTGGGTCTCTTTGGAGCCTTACCATAATCCAAAATGAGAATCTTGCAAAACTTATCAGTTACAGAAAAAAAAAAAAAAAGAGCTCCCAGGAAACCTGGAGCAAAGCTCATTACACTGTGTGGTATACATACAACAGTTGGTATGCCAAGGGACCCCTGGTAAAGCCAGTTTCAACCAGCCTGAGGGGCATTTTTGCCATTTACCATGTAGCAATGTTTTATTTAGTTCTGAACATAAAGAACTTGCAAACAATCATAAGGAAAACAATGCTAGGCCATTCAGTTCCTATGAAATAATAAATATATAAAAGTTATAATAAGAGTATGAGAACAAAATTTTTCCCTATCTCACATTGTCATGAAAATTTTCACAAAATTGCTACTTTGTAATAACTATTGGAAAAGAGTGGAAGGAAGTCACCTCTTTGTATGTAAATAAGAAAAGAAACATTGTTATTGACTGCAATTTAATACAATTACCATTGATTCTTGAGTATAAATGAGAGAAGGAAGTCACCTCAGAGGTAGAGAACTATTGAACAATTAGTATTCATGTCATTTGATCATAGAGGTGCATCACTGTATCTATCTGTTTTGGTTTCTTGGCTGCTAAAGCAAATACCACACAATGGGTTTCCTCAAACAGTGTGAATGTATTGGCTCATGGTTTTGAGCCTAGGAGATGTTCAAAATCAAGGTCATCCATTCTTCCTGAAAACTGTGGCATTCTGGGGCGGGCTGCTAGCCATCCATGGCCCTTTTATCTATCACATAGTAATGCAAATAGTGGCCTTTCCTGGCTGACTTTCACTCTACCTAAAAAGGACTCCAGTAATCTGGATTAAAGCCCAACTTTATTTAGTTGGGAACACAGTAACTGAGGAAACATCTTGAAGAGACCTTATTTACGATGGGTCAACATTCACCAGCATGTGACCAAGACAATGAATATGTCTAAACTGGCATACATGATTCAATCCACATAACCATCCCACTTAAAAAGAGGTATGCAATGGTGAGGCATGGGGGGTTCTTCAGACCCATGAAGCAGTTCAAGGAGAAGATTGCCAGCAAATAGCTGAAAACTCATCTGGCTATAGTCTTAGTTTCCTACGGCTGCCATAACAAATCAGTACAAACTAGGTGACTTAAAAGAACATATATTTATTGTCTCACAGTTCGGAGGGCTAGAGGTCTGAAAGTATTAGCAGAGCCATTCTTCCTCTGAAAGCTGTGGGGTAGAATTATTCCTTGCCTCTTCTACCTTCTGACATGTGCCATCAAAACTTAGTGTTGCTTGGCTTGGATCTGCAGAACTTCAATCTCTGCTCCCATCTTACAATAACCTCTTCCCTTTGTTATCTGTCTGTCTCTGTTTCCAAATTTCCTTCTTCTTATAAGGATATCAGTCATACTGTCTTAAGGATCACCCTAATCCAGTTTGACCCAACTAATCACATCCTGAAAAACACTATTCCCAAAAAGAGTCATGTTCATGGGAACTGGGGTTAGGATTTGAACATATCTTTTTTGGGGGAAACAATTCAACCCTTGATTAATATGCCATATTATTATGAGTAGAAAATAAAGGAGTATGGGCAAAAAAACCTTTCTAACTGATGTGTGTCACTTAAAGTTCTGATAAATTGTTCATTGCTTTATTTTAAAAATCTACCAATTAAATTGTGGTTTGGAATAAGGAAGGAATCCTCCCTTGTTATATGGTCAAAATTTTCCTTAAAAAAAGCTGGAGGGGCTGGCTGTAGCCCAGTGGATAAGGTGCCGATACACCCCATGGGAGGCCCTGGGTTTGGTTCCCAGGGGCCTCTCCAAGTGGGGCAGACCTCCTTGAGGGGGCAAGCCACCGTGGGCAGGGCAGAGCCACCACAGGCAAGGCAAGTCGCCCACGAGCAGAACGGAGCCACCCGCGAGCAGAGCAGAGTCACCCACCAGCGGGGCAAGCCACCAGTGAGTGGGGAAGGCCACCACTCACCGGTGAGCTGACTCGGCACGTCCC
>PVKH010020375.1:0-14605 GCA_004027955.1 Chaetophractus vellerosus | reverse complement strand
TTAAAATGGCAGAACCAAAGAGGGCACAGACAGGCCTTAATTAAAACTCGCCAATCTCGGGTGAGGGTTGAGGAGCACTCACTTATCTGTCTCCTGGCAATGGCTGACCAAGTGAAGCTGGGGAAGGGTTGGATTTCTCTAGGCTTTTGGCCATGCCGCATAAAAGAACTTAAGAACACACCA
Organism: Chaetophractus vellerosus; assembly: GCA_004027955.1. Taxonomy (NCBI): domain Eukaryota; kingdom Metazoa; phylum Chordata; class Mammalia; order Cingulata; family Chlamyphoridae; genus Chaetophractus; species Chaetophractus vellerosus. Next base: position 14,422 of record PVKH010020375.1, on the reverse strand, counting down.
GTCTTGCTAGGTCAGGAAAAAGAATTTATTGAGAAATAGGGGAAAAGAAAAGAGCTTACTGAGAAACGGGAGAGAAGGATGGAGCTAAGCACGGAGATTTGGTGAGGGCTCCTCTAGGCTGAGAAAGCCGCCTTAAACTAGTTTTTGTTGTCACCGTAGAAAACTCAGAGAATTTAGAGGGGGAAAATGTATGGTATTGGAGGCCTCCTCATAGGACTTCCCTCCCCTACCTGGTACTTTGTTATCTACTGATGGAAATGTTGGTTGTATATTTTATATCAGCAAGATCTGCCCCTTATTGTTCCCTTAAACATCTTTCTTTTTGCCCACAGCACCTTACAGAGGGCTTTGGCAGTAACCCAGTCCCACAATCAAACCCAATGTTGGGTTTGCACAGACTTACCATCCTCGGGTGCTACTGGCCTTCCTTGGACTGTAACTCCTGCAAATTGGACAGCGTGGAACACTTTCCTGGCAGGGCAGAATACGGCCCATCAACAAGTTTGGAACAAGACCTTCTCATCTAAGACTGAAATCCAGCTGCCGTCTTTCAACGAATACGTGAATAAGCCCAGGCCTTTATTAGGATATGCTGTATAGAATGGTTTAGGATGTTTAACGGCTGAGTCTGTCACCCTAGATCGCCTTGCCCCTGTCTGCATGGAATGACAGGAGGGAATCTGTGGTGTCCGGTGGTTACCACTGAGTTGTATGATTTTACTATCAAGGCTAGAGCTAGAGTAAAGTGCGCCCCCTGGTGGTTCCACTCATTGGCCATTTTCCTGCCAGGTGGAGCTGCAATTGTCACTGAAAAACACACAAATCACACTGTTCAACCCCTTAATGACTCCAAAGTAGCAATTTCCTTACTAAATGAAGAAACTAGCCAACTATGAAAGGTGGTTTTACAAAACAGGATGGTGTTACATAGTCTTACTGCGGCACAAGGTGGGACCTGTGCCCTTATTAACGTCCAATGTTGTGTATATATTACTCCTATTGTTCTGTTCTTTTATACAGTTGCTGTGGAATGTGGAGGCAGTGCTTGTCCTATGGATTGTGGGGACCCACGGCCCCTTCTAAGTCCTCAGCACGTAGCCACCTGCGTGCCGTAGATCTCCCCATAGGGGAGAGAATGCAGAGATGGTTTCATACACTATAATCTTCCCAAAGCAGTAAGTGTCCTTGGTAAACGTCCTTCCTGTGGGTGTAGTGAAAACATTACCAAACCCCATGTGTGCCGACATGGGACCCTAGCAGGAACTCTGTTCTCATATCCTATGGAACGTCCTTGTTCTAAAACCCCTTATATATCACCCCTCATTTTCTCATCTCTTTGCGGAGTGCTATCTTCATTGCCTGAATCACTGCCTTCAGAGAGCCTCTCCCGTCCATTAGTCCCAATAAATCTTATGCCTAAATGCCAGGTGTATTCATTGGTCTCACGGCCTCAAAAACGCATGCCCTTCAGGAGCTGGGTTGTAACAGTTTCTTCCTGTGTCCTGCATAGGTAGTTAAAAGTTTAGAGGAGAAGAGCTGGAAAGGTGAGTTGGGACCAAGTTAGAGAAAGCCTTGACGATCAGGCTTTTGGATAGGGGTTTTACTTGGTAAGTAATTGGTGGCCTTAGAAATTTTGAGTGTGAAATGGCATATTTAAGGTGCTCGTGGTAACGATGTGTGATTACATGTATTGGAGGGAAAGATATGAGGCATGTACGTGAGGTGGGAGATTGTGATTTCCCCAAAATTTACTGAGCAATCTGAAAATTGACGGGGAAGCCAAGGATATCAGCATCACCAGAATGGACAACAGAGCCATCACTTGTAGGAGCTTTAACTAAGGATTTGTGACTATATCATATTAAAAATGAATTTTAATACAGCAGGAAGTTTGCACCTCCTAAACATTTCTATAACCCCATGTTAGAAATTCCAGCTCAAAGTACTTAAAAGTTGTAGGACAGTGATTAAATACATGAGCTGTGGAGTTAGACAGATGTGTTTGAATCTCTTTTTCCTCTTTCTGACTGTGACTTTGGATAAGTGGCTTAGTTTCTTTGGACCTTAGTTTCTCCATTTGTAAAATGGAAATAAAAATAAAATAATATCTCTGATTGGGTTGCTATGAAGATGAAACAATATCATGCCAGTAACTGATAAGCAAGGAGCCTGGCATATAAATGTTTAATAAATGTTGGCTATTAATTATTGTCATCATGACCTTCATTTTATGGTTAGTCCCAAGGGATATTTTTAAAAGGTAAGGACTGGGGCAGGGAAGGATCTATATAGAACAGTCTTACTTCTCACTATCTTGGGTTTTAGGTGATGAGAAGAGAAGAGAGCATAATTTTAGGTACTCTGTGTGTGTGTGTGTGTGTGAGAGAGAGAGAGAGAGAGAGAGAGAGAGAGAGAGAGAGAGAGAGATTGAAAGAGGAAGAGAAAGAGAAGAGAAAGAAATAGAAAAAGAAAGATGGAAAGAAGGAAGGAAGGAAGGAAGGAAGGAAGGAAGGAAGGAAGGAAGGAAGGAAGGAAGAGAGAGAAAGAAAGACTAAGATTTGGGGAGAGGGATAATAAACAAGGAGGCAAGAAAAGGTAAGAAAATTAAGGGAATTCCTAGTCGAAGATCTCCTTAAGGGACTTAAGTCTCTGAACCTGAATTTCCCACTCTGGAAGATAAGGATTATTATGTCTATTGCACAGGTAGTTGTGAGGATTAATACACATGACCTTGTGGTTGGCAAATGTTCTATATTTGTTGGCCATTATTACTAACATCTTCCCAATCAAGTTAATTTCTGTTATGTTGGTAATTTCCAATTACTTACCTCCATCCACCAATGTGATATGTGATTAAAGTTGCTTAAATTTATGTTGAGGCTTTGTTTAAATCTTGATTTAAAATGTTTTGAAGGCAAAGATGCAGTTTCTAGATGGGGCTAAATAGTAGAAGTATCCATAAGGTTAGTGAAGCAAGGAACTAGAACATCATTGTATACAAATTTAATGAAGAAGCAAAAAAAAAAAAAAAAAAAATACACACACACACTGGTATATGCATATCTATTTCGTGGTTTAATTAGCATCTTCAATGAGAGTTGGCCGGATAAAATGCAGACTGGGTATACATCCAAGCTCGGCCACTTACTTAAACTTCTGTTTTAAAAGTGAAGATACACACCTACCTGTCCAAGGAGACCGTAGAGCAATAGCGGCTCCGAGTCTTAGTATTTGTACCTTAGCGGGCACTTCCACCCGGGGGCGGCGTATTCCAACTGCAAGTCAAAAAGTGGCAGGGGCTACAAAAAGGCAGAAAGCTGAATTTGTAAACACGCGTAATGCCGCAGCATTATACAGCTCCCAATAAAAGCATTTTTCTTACCCTACCTATGGAATGCTTATTTCAAAAAGCAACAACATTCTTGTACGCTAAGTGAATTATACCCTGTGGGGTAGTTTTTTGCAAGGTCATTCATTCATTCACTCATTCAAGTATTTATAGAGCATCTACTATGCGCCACACACTGTTTTAGGCGCTTGGGATGTATCAGTGAATGGGCGACAAAAATTCTTCCCCGGTATGCCTTTTAATATGTTCCCTGTACTCTCTCACTATGTCGTGTATATGCTTTCCACGAATTCCCCCAAGGTCAACACAAGTCTCGCGATCCACATTATTAAGAACAATGAAATAGAGAGCCCGGGCGCAGCCTCACTTCAGCCGACCCAAGAACCCACCCCGGCAAAACTGAGAGTTAAGCCACGAGTTAGGAGATGTCATTGGCGTGGCCTCCCGGGCTGAACACGAACGCAAGAGTAATCAGAAGCCGCCTTTCCCCGATTCCGCTTCCCAGAAATAATCTTCCTGGGAAGTAAGACGTTCGCCCCCCGGGCGGGGCTAGATGGCGCCTAGGGTCCACGGCGCTGGCGCGTGTCGGTCCCCGCTTTTCCAGAGGAGGCACTTGCTTCCCCGCAGGGACCGCGAGGTGGCAGGCCGGTCGTCCTGGGCGCCCAGCACCTGTTGGTCACGCACCGGGTCCCGGGGCACCGGCGTGGCCGGCTAATCCCCACGCAGTGCGAACTCGCCCTCTGGTGGCGGTGTCCAGCCCGAGCGCCGGGCCGGAATGGAATTGTCGCACGGAACGCGGGGTGCCTAGTCAGGGTTTCCGGGGAGGACAGAGAAGGAAGTGCACGCGGCAGTTTTCCCACGGCTGCGATGGAGCCAATGGCCATGGCGGTCCGAGGGCTGCGATTCCAGCGGGCCGCTTCGAACAGCTGGGCGGGCTGGAGTGAGTTTCACTGGCCGAGGGGACGGGGAGTGGGGCCTAGAGGGCGGGTGTGTGTGGGTTGGGCCCGATGTGGGTCCTAAAGGCGCCGCGAGGCTAAGGGCCGAGGAGGGGCTTCTAGGCCCCGCCGCGGACCGATCCGGGGGCCCTGGGGTACCCTCTGGAAGGGAGCCACGTTCCCCCGCAAACAGGCTGTAGGAATTACTCGTCCCATAGGGTTTGAAAAATAAGCTCAGCATATCTCTCTCTAGATATTGTTAGTTTTGGCATGGGACCTCCAGTCTTCTGGAGCTTTCTTGTCCAAGGTCTTGTCCAAGACCCTTTCACAGCAACAACTTTGCTCACCCTCCCAACGGCTCTGGTCTAGTTTTGAGTCCACTTCCTGGTTACTTTTTTGGCCCTTTTTTGTAAGACACAAATGGGAATTCGTCAGAGGAAATTTTGAGTGAATGAGAGATCTGACGGTGAAAGAGCAGAATTGAATAAAGGCGCGGATCCGGGCCAGCTGCGGGTTCCTTGGATTTTTGCTGATTAGTATTGGCAAGCGATTTATGTTTACCTCTGAGCGCATTTTTGGGAACGGCTTTTAAGTGTCTGTCACCTCTTATTCTTTCCTTGCTATATAAAGATAGTGTTGCTGGAGTGGAGGGGAGTGAGTTACGAGCAGTCTGTAAATCGTGTTTCTCCGTTTTCATATTTATTGTGACTTCGTCACAGGATTTACAGCAACAGCATCAGCCTCTCAGCTGTCAACGACCGAATTGATAGAAATGCGAAATGAACTCTTTAATAAAGAAAAGAACAGGCAGTTGTCGTTAACTCCCCGAACTGAGAAGATTGAAGTTAAACATGTTGGGAAAACTGACCCTGGCACTGTCTTTGTGATGAATAAAAACATTTCAACTCCTTATGGTTGTGCCATGCGTAAGTAACAGAATCAAGATACTAGCTTTGACCATTTTATAGGAACTGTGCTGTAGAACTGCTGCAGAAGAGACCAGATGTTGTAATTGCTCTCTGAACTCCCCAGAAGTTCTCCTTTATTTGGCTTACTGTCTGTTAACTGTCTCGTTAGCTCTTGGTGGTTCTGTGGGTCTTGCAAGGTTGGCACTGTTGTGCAGGGGTTGTCTTGGGATTTGCTGAGGGTAGGGTGTCATAATTCTTCTGGCAGAAGAAGGCTGAACCTGAATGCATTGTTACTAGCTCCCTTGCCCCTCTTAGACAGGACTCTGCTGCTGTGGGATCAATCACTGTATCAGTTTGGAATAAAGGGACTGCCCTCTCCTCAGATAGCCAGAAGTTTTGCCATCTTTTCCTTACTAGTTCTTTATAGCCTAACATATTTCTTATCTGCCTCTTTGTTGGATTTATGTTTACATCTCTATGTACATTTGGTAAATGTGTGAATGGAAATGTGCAAGGGGTGAATGTAATCGGGGTAAAAACATTTGTTTCTATTTATATCTTGAGAGTTAACTGCTTCATGTTCCTTGGTGTGGAAGTGAAGGGAACAGGGCCTCTATGTATTACTTTTGATCAAAATATTTGTATAGTAGCTTTGATAGGACTCAAAATATCTGCATTTAGAAAGTTCCCCAAATAGAGCATGGCATAGACACACATACACACATAAACATGACTAACTGCATTGTTTTAAGTTTTGGAAAACTCAGCAATGATTACAGGTAAGTAATTAACTTAAGTAATTGTAGTAATCGGTTTTAGCTGGGCTACAGAGAATACAATCTCAATATTCCTTTACTTTAGGCACTGGAATTAATTTAGACCCTGTACCTGCAATTGCTTGCTTTGCTAGTATTTATTATTTATTGAACTTTTTCTTTGTGGTAGGCGTTAGAGTTACAGATCAAAGTTTAAGCCCCTGAAGGAGCTTCATACACATCACATCTAAGATAGGAGCTTCTGAACCACTGTCAGCATGGCGCATGCCCTGAGGCTTTTGTTGTCATTTATAGCTCCATTCAGTAAACTTACATTGAGCACTTACTATATTCCAGGCTTGGTGCTAGGCTTTGGATACACTAATGAGGGAGCAAAACCAGACATGACCCCTGCCTTATAGAACTTATGTAGTGGCTGATAATTTAGACCCTGTAGTTTTGACCACTTTTGTGATTAACTGTGTATGCACAGAACATTTAATCAGGGTTAGAGCTGCATTCTGGGGTCCTAGAACAGACCAGAGATGATTGGTGTATTTGTGAATTCATATGATAATTAGAAATGGATAACTACTATATTTAATTTGGAGATTCTGTGTCAGAAGTAAGAGATGGGCTGGGAGCAACCCAAATGTATATGTATATTAATATATTTTCCCTTTTTTCTAGGTTGTGTGCACATATATCCAAATGTATCCCTGATGCTAAGGGATATAGGTGTAGCTTTTGGAAAATTGTTTCATTAAGTGTAGCTTTTGGAAAATTGTTTCATTACTAAATCATTGACAAATTATTTTACAACTACACTTAGACTTAACAATTTTTGTAAATGGTTTGGGTAACTTTGTTAATAATCAAAAATGCCTTGGGTGTGTGAATATTATTTTTATATTGGTAACAGATTAACTCTTAATACTTTTTTTTTCAAAAAAGACAGCCTGCGGAATCTTGCTTTGCCATTGTTTTGTTTCTTAACTCAAACATGTAATTTTTCATTTTGGATTCATTCAGATTAAGATCATTAATCCATTTTAAATTCCTAGATTTAAGTGAGTGGTACTGCAAAAAGTCCATTCTGGCTCTTGTGGATGGACAGCCTTGGGATATGTATAAGCCTTTGACCAAGTCCTGTGAAATTAAATTTCTTACTTTCAAAGATCGTGATCCAAGAGAAGTGAATAAGGTATTTTTATTTCTATGTTTGTTTGTTTTTTGCCCCAGGTTTTTCTTTTCTTTTTTATTAAAACCTGTTTTCTGTGGAGAATGAAATGTGAAAATATGGCCAGGGTCAAATATTGAACTATCCTGATAATCAGGGTTTTATTAAACATTTTCATAATTCAAAAAAATACCATATTTTGGTTTAAGAAAACTATATGACATGAGTTTTACATTCATATCTCTGTTCAACCTATATTCATGGATCCCCTCTATATTGCAGGTAATTCCTTTTCCAGTTGAATTCAGCCTTTGACCATCTGCTCTGGATTATTTCAATAACTTTTAAATCCTCTTTGCTCAAAGTCTTCCTTCACATTTTTATAGAAGTTTTACTAAGCACAGGTGAACAGGACATGAATCATGTCACTTCCTAATAACATTCATATAACTTTCCAGGCCCCAGCTCGATCTTTCCCTTCTACTGCATCTTCCGACTTCCTCTTAGCTCTGGCCTCACTAGAGTAGATGGGCACCCATGGTTTATGCTGTTACCCTCCTTGCTTTTGTTGATGCTGGTCCTCAACACTGAGCATTTTCTTTCATCTCCCATGAAAATCCTTTTCATCTTTTATAGTTCATTTAAATGCCATCTGCTCTGTGGAAACTTCTGTTTCTTCTTTTCAAAATTAATTCCTCTTTTCCCTATGGCCATTATTTTAGTTTTGCCTTGTAACAAAAAATGTTGACTACATTAAGATTCTTGGCTCTTTGAAGATAGGAACCATGTCCCTTTTTTGGATCTAGTCCTTGGTTGTAAACAGTAGGTGTTTAATAAATATTTGTTGACATGAAATACTTAAACAAGGGAGTAATAGAAATGAGAATCATCATAGCTAACATTAAATGGGTACTTATGTGTCTGGCCCTGTTCTAGGTGATATACAGGTATTAATCTATCTAATCTTCATAGAAACCCTATGAAGTATTTGATATTATTTCCATTTTCTAAGCAAATAAACTGAGGCAAAAAGAGGTTCGGCAGCTTGACTAAGTTTACTGATTTAGTAAGTGGTGGAGCCTGGATTTGAACCTACAGGTTCTGACTCTGGAATTCAGTGCTGCATAGACATTTAACAACATTCAAGTAGGATAGAGTCACATTTTACTAATTGCCTTCAAGGCCTAGGTTTGTAACTATTAGTGTGTTAAATGGTTGCATGGAATAGATTCTGGCATAGGCTCTGCTAAACACAATCACATGACCCCCTTCTTACAGTCTTCAGGTGTGGAGAAAGACTTACGAAAATTAAGTGTCCAGTTATAGTAGTGCCAGTAAAGAGAAAAGATGAGCAGGTACAGGGTAGGGTACATATTTCTCTCTATGACTCTGAGAAGGTAACTGCATGGATATCTGTTTTAGGCATGTCCATTAAAGAATGCTCGTAAAATAAAAGCCAAATTGATGGTGGTGTTTTGCTGTCAATATGAGTTACTTCAGTGCTGTGTTATGTGATCTGAAGTGTAGGATATGAATCATGAAGAATTCTTAAAGTTTCATTTTCACTCCATATTAATATATATGATAAATAGATATATGTTAATATGCTTTGTTTTAGTACAAGTTTGCTAACAAATTAGTTTTATCCTGGATTACAACTAAAGTTACCACCTGATAGTAAAACTTTCTGTTGGTTGATAATCATTATAGTGCCTGACATCTTGCACAGAAACATTGCTAATAACACGAAGTTCTTCTGTGTTTTTTGCTTGAGTGAATAAAAGTAGAGGTAATGTCATGGTCTAATGGTAACCATTGCTACATGCTGAGAACAGACAGATATTTGAGAAATATTTCTAAGTCAAAGTCAACCTAAGTTTTAATATTGTAGAAACTTTAATCTTAGTATGTATTATGTTTATATGTATTTTTTATTCTAGGCTTATTGGCGTTCTTGTGCCATGATGATGGGTTGTGTAATAGAGAGGGCATTCAAAGATGAATACATGGTCAGTTTGGTCAGAGCTCCAGAAGTGCCTGGTAATGTACATACATAAATATATATACCTTGAGTAATCCTTAAATACTTTGGTATTACTTTTGTTGATATATAGAGTACATTTCTAATTTTATTTCATATAAATTACTGTCACTATATATTATAATAGGATGATATAACTATACCTATCCTATTATGATGTAATATGAAGTAATCTAATAGAGTTAATGAAGAGTGTTTTTCTCGAATAGGGATTCCAGGGAATTACACTGCCTTGGTGTTTATTTCTTACCATGTTAAGCATTTATTTCCATATTGAATATGTGGTAGAGGAGGAGCTGGGAATATAAGTGGGCTTCTGGAAATAGCTGTGCTTAGGTGGTGCTATTTCACCAGAAATGACTGACTCTGGAGATGGCTCCCATTTGGGGAAGGTGGAATGGTGCAGACTCTTTGTAATTTTGATCAGGTAGATTTACTATAAAAAGCAAGATGATTGACACCTTTCTAAATTATATACCTTACACTAGTGGGGGAGGTTTAAGTTGGTACATTTTTGGGGGGGATTACAACTTTGCCATTTATGTTAAAATTTTAAGAGGCACATTCTCTTTGACCTTAAGAATTTGTTCTTTGGCTATACAAAAAGTTAAAGGTATATGGATATAGGTAATCTTTGCGACGTTGTATTATCGGAAAAATAGAAACAGTATAAATGTCTTACCGTGGGATTTGGATAAATGAAATGTGATAAAGAATTTCAGTGGAATGTTATTTGGCCATCAATAAGAATGAAATAGAACTACTGATATCAGCATGTGTTCAGAATATAACAAATAAAAACAGGATTTTGTAACAGTATATATAGTGGGACATTTTTACTTTATTTTTTAAAAGGGTAGATATAGGGGAGTGGGTGTAGCTCAGTGGTTGAGCGCCTGCTTCTCATGTATGAGGCCCCAGGTTCAATCCCAGGTACCTCCTAAAAAAAAAAAAGGTAGATGTATAAACACCAAAAATTTTTGAAAGAAACTCAAGAAATGATGCCGGGGAGAGAGAATGACTGAAAAGAAAACTTTAATTTTTCATGTACACCTTCTGTACTGTATGAATTATTTTGGTTAGTGTGAACATGTATACCCTTATGTAAGAAGAGCAAAATGAAGATATTTAAGAGATCTTAAAAAAGAAATACATTCAACATTTCATGCCCACATATTTAGTCATTCATCTACTTATTAAAATATCTTGTTCTTTTGGAATTTTTGTATCTACTGACCACTTGAAAACTCTATAATAATATCTTTGAAGAAAACAATGTTTTACACAGTATTGGTGATCTGGCATTAACAAAAGGTTAATTTTTTGCTGGGGGAGGGTGGTTGGAAATGTTAATAGAGTTCTGGCAAGCAGCTGAGACAGTGGTAGCAGTTTTTTAATTTGTAGAGTTGGGAAAGATTTCTAACCCTTCCTTTTATGGTATGAATATTCAAATGTTGGAAGTTAGTTAACTATGTCCCCTAACAGATTTGGCTTTGCTTTATGTTTTGGTTGGGATTACAGTAATCGCCGGAGCCTTCTGCTATGATATAGTTTTGGATAAGAGACTTGATCAGTGGATGCCAACAAAAGTAAGACCTTTGATTCTTTGGAGTATTAATTTTAGAGTCTGCCTTTCCTCTTTATAATGATTCCTATGTTAGTGTTGGTAAGGGCAGTTCATGTTGAAAATATTTAAAAGAATGTATATATTCTTAAAAATTTATTTTATTGTGACAGTGTATATGTAACATAAAATTAGCCATTTTAGCCATTTTTAAGTATACAATTCAGTGGGATTAGTTACATTTACAATGTTGTACTATTACCACCAACCATTACCAGATTTTTTTAATCACCCAAAACAGAAGCTCTGTATCAATTAAGCAACAACTCCTCATTCTGTTCCCCTCCCCCATCCTCTGGTAACCTCTAATCTACTTTCTGTCTCTCTAAATTTGCTTATTCTAGATATTTCATGTAAGTGGATTCACAGAATATTTGTCTTCTGTGTGTGTCTTATTTCATTTAGCATAATATTTTCAAAGTTCATCCATATTGTAGCATGTATGAGAACACTTCCTTTTTTTTATGGTAGCATTTATGCAATACAAAATTTCCCATTTTAACCACTTTCATGTTTACAATTCAGTGGTAGTAATTACATTCACAATATTATGCTACCATCCATTTTTAAACTTTTTTATCACCCCAGATAGAAACTCTATGCCGTTAAGCAAGAATTCTCCATTCTCTCCCCACTCCCCCAGCCCCTGGTAACCTGATTCTACTTTCTGTCTTTAGGAATTTGCATATTTTAGGTATTTCATATAAGTTGAATCATACAATATTTGTACTTTTGCACCTGTCTTATTTTACTCAACATGTTGTCTTCAAGGTTCATCCATGTTGTACTCTGCATCAGAATTTCATTCCTTTTTATGACTGAATAATATTCCATTGTATGTATATACCATATTTTGTTTACCCATTCATCTGTCAATGTATACTTGGCCATTGTGAATAATGCTGCTATGAACATTGGTGTAAGAGTATCTGTTTGAGTCCCTGCTTTCATTTCTTTTGGATAAATACCTAAGAGTGGAATTGTTGGATCATATGTGTATTAGTCAGCCAAAGGGGTGCTGATGCAAAATACCAGAAATCTGTTGGCTTTTATAAAGGGTATTTATTTGGGGTAGAAGCCCACAATTACCAGGCCATAAAGCATAAGTTACTTCCCTCACCAAAGTCTATTGCCATGTGTTGGAGCAAGATGGCTGCCGATGTCTGCTAGGGCTCAGGCTTCCTGGGTTCCTCTCTTCCCAGGGAATGATTGTTGCCGGGCTCAGCTCCTCTGTTCTCTCCACAAGGTCAGCTGTGGACTGTAAGACTCTCCAGGCTTTGCCTTTCTCCCCAAGGCCAGCTGTAGACTATCAGGTGAATGGCTCTGTCTCCCTTGGACTTCTGCTGTGTCTAAGAGCTGTCTCTATACCTCTGTTCTCCTGTCTGTTCATTTACTGGGCTCCAGCTCAAAACTCAGCATCAGAACTCCAACTCTGTCCTTTGCCAAGGGGCAGAGACTCAATGCCCTACTGACATGGCCCAATCAAATCCCTAATCATAATTTAATTAAGTAAAAGTAAAACCTCTGAATCCAATACACTCTAATATGCCCAGAGGAAAAGAACAGTTTACAAACATAATCCAATATTTCTTTTTGGAATTTATCAATAATATCAAACTGCTACATTATGGTAATTCTATGTTTTAATTTTTGAGGAATGGCCAAACTTTTCCACAGCAGCTGTACCATTTTACATGTCCACCAACAATGTACAAGGTTTCCAATTTCTCTGCATCCTCTCTGTCACTTATTTTCTGTCTCTCTTTTTTCTTTAGTGGCCATCCTAGTGGGTAGGAAGTGGTATCTCATTGTGGTTTTGATTTGCATTTCCTTAATGGCTAATGTTGAGCATCCTTTCATGTGCTTATTGGCTATCTTTATATCTTCTTTGGAGAAATGTTTCTTCAAGTCCTTTACACATTTTTTAATTGGGCTGTTCTTTTGTTGTTGGGTTATAGGAATTCTTTATATATTCCATTCCCCAGGATAGCCGTCGTCCATCATCAAGTCCAAACTAGGTGTCCTGGGTGAGTCCATTGAGTTGTAGCGTAGGAGTTGCAGGCCTACAGAGCCTCTGGACCCAGTTGGCACATGGACAGCCTGTAGTCTCCAGTCTATGGAAGTACATCTAAAACTCTGGCATCAAATATAGGTTTGAATAGAAGAGACAGATGGACCATGTGCAGTGAAGACATATTTCGGTCAGACTCTGTCATTCTCAGGAGCAAGGATTCCAAATTAGGGCCCACCAGTAAGGCACTAAACTCTGGGGCTATCTGTCCTGATATAGGACCTGGATATCTCCAAAGCCCTCAGGAGGCCCTCTGTTTGGGGTGATATCCATGTTGGAAGCCTAGGAGGTCCTACTGGGATCTGCATAAGTGTTACCTCTGGGTTGACCTCCTGACTCACTTTGAAGTCTCTTAGCCCTATGAACTCATCCTTAAAAGATAAATGATTTGCAATTTTTTCCCCATTCTATAGGCTTTTTACTTTTTTGATAATGTCCTTTGGTGCACAAGTTTTGAATTTTCATGAAGTCCAATTTATCTGTTTTTTCTTTTGATGTTCATGCTTTTGATGTCATATTTAAGAATCCATTACTAAATACAAGGCCCTGAAGCTTCTTCCCTATGTTTTCTTCTAAGAGTTTTATGGTTTTAATTCCTATATTGAAGTTGTTTGTCCATTTTGACTTTTTTTTTGCATATGGTATGAGGTAATATATTTTTGTTTTTGTTGCTTTTTTCAGTGTATAGAAGTATATGATTGAGGGCATTTACAATAGCATGGTCAGTTGTCTTGAGGTTTTATGTCCTGCTTGACCTTTTCTCAAAGTGCTTCCTTTCTTAGAGTGTTTCTTAAGAGTGGCTTTCAAATACTGCTGTGGATGCCCAAAATATAGAATACAAAGGCTTAGCTTTCTTGGTTGATGTGCCAGTGGGGGGCGTGGGGAGCTGGAAGTGTGCTTGCTTGAATCCCTGGATAACACTTTGAAAACCACTGCCCTAAATTACTTTAGCCTGTTATGTACTATGAGGTCCTACCTTTAGATGAGGGTTACATATTGGGAACTGAAGTGAATTAAAGAATCAGACTGTTGACAACGTTGCCCCCTCAAATAGCAACAAACAAAACTCTTCTTGAATGACCTGCCTTCATGATGAGGGTATTCCTTGTTGTTCTGGACTAGGGTTACAATAGAGTCTGGTTAACAAGGATGACTCAGATTGGTTCTTAGTGGGTATGGCATGCTGATGACTACCAAAGGTCAAACCTAGAGACTTAATTATGATTTGGGGGAATAGGCAGATGCCTAAATCTTAATTAAGCAAAATTGAATGCCTTACAGATTGGAAATTTGGAGATCAGAAAAAAACTATCTTATTACTTCCATGGGACACATTTTTTTTTTCCACGTTTTAGTATCTAAAAGCAGGTTGTATGCTACAGTGGATGCTCTCTTACAATTATAATTGATAGTTTTTTTTCTTAATGCATCTTATAATTGTTGACATTTAGATTCAGTAAAAAACTGTAGTTCTGAAAAGCAAGGGTTTTGGTGTCAGGGCAGATCCCGGTTTAAATTCTGGCTTTAGAAGTTATTTCTTATGTAATCCTGATCATATG
>PVKH010020374.1:0-14597 GCA_004027955.1 Chaetophractus vellerosus | reverse complement strand
CTGAGGCCTTGGCCTCCACAGGCTCCTCTGTACTTCCCCTTCCAGCCCAACAGCCTTGAGCTCACAGCTGCCCATCAGGGGACCATTCCTGAAGCACGTCTCCAACTGTGCATGCAAGAAATCGGCAAATCTGCTCATTTCTTTACATAGAAAATATTGCCTGCATTTCAGAGCTTTCATTACTATGACTACAACTATGACTCAACCACTCCAGCTCATAACAGAATTATGTATCTATGGAAAAAGGAGGAGTTGGACCCAAGACCCTTACTGTGGGTCTGCCACTGGGCTCAGGGAAACGCTATTCCACTGACTGGCATCTCTGTGGCTCTGAGTGAATGTGACTCGGGCTGAGTGTGCAGGCTTGGATTGGAGGTAGGTCCATCTCCGAGATGGGGCATCCTGCCCTCACTGGATTCTCCTTCCTGCTTCGTCCTGCCTTGTCAGTTTTGCACAGTACACCAGCCTGTTCTCTGCCTCAGACGAGCACTTGGGAGGAGAGGCAGAAACAGAGACTCAGCGTCCTCACTGCCATGGAACGCTGGGCCCTGTAGGTAGCACAGGCAATGCACATCACCTTTGCCTGCCCTGTTTGTTCCAATTAGTGCTGAATACCAAATGGATTTTAGGGGGGTAAAAGAAATACACTGTGAAACCTGAGACTTAATTCCTTATCAGAAGCAATGGATTTACTATAGCTACATGAGTTTTGCTTGTAACATAAATATTAAAAAGTTTGCACAAGCCTGTTGTTTCTCCCACTAACTCTGGAAAAAATCGTAGAGCTGCATATCTATATCGTCTCCCATCGGCATCATTCCTGAAAGGAGGTTGGAACCTGGGACTGGGAAATGACAAAAGCTAATTCTTTCAGGGCATTTTGTAAACAGACATTCAATTTAGGATGACAGCATATGTAGTAGATTGATGTTTGGGCGCTTTCTCTTTCTACTCTCACTAGGGGCCTTGGTCCATTAGGAGCAATGAAACGAGAAGTCAAAAATACTCCACTGGTCCATGGCAGTTTTATAAAGGCAAAAATTTAAAAAAAATTGTTTTTAATTGTGGTAACATACATAAAACATAAAATTTCCCATTTTAACTATTTACAAGTATACAATTCAGTGGTGCTAACTGCATCCACAATGTTGTGGTACCACCACCACCGCCGTTACCAAATCATTCCCATCACTCCAAAGAGAAACTTGGTACCCATTAAGCATTAACTCCCCACTCCCTCCTCTGCCTCTGCTCCTGGTAACCTGCGTTCTAATTTCTGAGTCTATGAATATGCATAGACTAATTACTCCATACAAGTGAGATCATACAAGGTTTGCCTTTTTGTGTCTGG
The DNA here is from genome assembly GCA_004027955.1 of Chaetophractus vellerosus. Lineage (NCBI taxonomy): Eukaryota > Metazoa > Chordata > Mammalia > Cingulata > Chlamyphoridae > Chaetophractus > Chaetophractus vellerosus. The sequence continues at coordinate 13,246 of PVKH010020374.1, read as the reverse complement.
CTTATTTCACCCCATGTGATTTCTTCAAGGTTCATCCATGTTGTAGCATGAATCAGAACTTCATTCCTTTTTGTGCAAAGGCAAGTTTGAGGCGTGCTTTCAAGGCTGCCCTGCACAGAAGCGAGCCAGTTATCGTGCTGGTGGTGATGGTGTCTAGCCAACCACACAGAATCAGCATCTCAAGGTGGCTTCATTATTTGCTTCCTCTTGTTGTGTATATAATAACCCTTGTCAAGTTATAACTTATGTCTTTGGGGAAAAAATGTCTCCCAAAAGAACACCAACTGCTAATGCAGGAGAAGAAAAGGAGGAAAAAGTGAACAGGCCCCAAAGTGATCATTTTAAACCAGCCAAGCAAGCTTTGATAAACTAAATGTGGATAATTATATGCTATATGGTAGTTTCATATTTAGGGAAGTACAAGGTTCTCAGGTATTATCTTTTGGAACATAAAGGATCATCTCCGAGTTGTCTAAATGTACATTACTGCATTGACTTAGAAGCTTTTGTGAAGTGCTTCTCTGTTGCTCTATTTAGAGTTGAGCAGTAATTAATGCTTGCTACTGACTTTTAAAAAAATAAAAACAAAGCAAACTAAAAAACTGCTCCTATGGAGACAGGCATTAGATAGTATACATGCCTACGTAATGACTAGCAGTGGCAAAAAATGTGCAAACTGCTCATACAGGTAAGGACTGAGAGACCATCTCAGTCGGGATCAATACCTTTGTTTTATAGGACCACTGAGGCTTCCAGAGGTGGGATGAGCTAGTAGCAGAGTCTTACTTCCTTTCTAGGATTAGTACCAATGGAACAACAATCTAATACTGTGATCTAAGGAAAAGATGTCTGTTTATTTTTAAAGATTCCTTCTCATTATTGGCTATAGATGAAAAGATCTATTCAGAAAAGGGAAAAGTCAACAAATGTGTAATTCTCAAGCTGAAATACTAGAAAATACTAGAAAAAAAATACTAGAGTCAGCAGCATTTGATAAAATATCATGTCACTAACTATGCCCATGTCTACTTTATTTGGGGGTGTGCGTTCATGCCTTGTCACTGGACTGGAGTGATCTGTGAAGATGATCCAGGGTGGACATCTATCTATTTTGGCAGCCACTGGTCAACTGTGGCCAGCCAGCCCAGCCCACCTGACCTGGAGATTCTTGTTGAACCACATCCTGTCATGCTTACAGGTAAAGGCAGGCTTGCCCAAATATGGCTGTGATTCTTTCAAAGAACAGAATTTTCAGATATGGGGAGGAAAAGCCTTCCTTTCAGCTCTCTCCGAGGAGCTGTAGCAGGAAAGAAGTGATGAGCAGAGTCCTGGTTCTTCTTTCAATTCTACTTCTTCTTAGTTTTCCCTATGGCACAGAGATAGATCAGCCTCATCTATGAGTCTTTTGGTACATAGTTGAAAAAACGGGATTTTGAAATGCTTTCCTATATACATAATAATCCATCCTTATCATCAATTGAGTACCAGTTTTTACAAGATATAAGATCTAAATTCAAGGACTTCCACCTAGTGAACAAGGGTTTAATATACACCACGTAGGAAGACATGGAGGGAAAAATATATCTTACCTTTGTTTTTAATTTTTAAGTCATTTTATTTTACTTTTTAGGCCATAAATTAATCAGAATAACAGGTTTTGCCGGGAGATAAAGAGGTTTTGGCTCTGCTGTGTTTGAGATGCAGCAACATCACAATGCACAGATGCAGCACAGAGGCTGAAATGTGGCCTGAAGATGAGAGAACCATCAAGCTCACAGGGCAGGTCTGAAGTCTTGGAGCTCAGATTATATTACAGTAGAAGGAGACTGGGGTTATAATCTCAGTCCCCAAATGAGGGCTATTTTACAGGTGAGGAAGCCGGGGCCCAAAAGGATCAAGTGCCAAGCCAGAGGTCACACAGCTCAGGAGGGGTCAGTGCTTTAGGGCTATTGCCATTCAAGGAGAAAAGTGGGGGTGTGTGGGGAGGTGCAAGGATCAGGGTGGAGGCTGAGGAGGGATGTCAGGAAAAGAAGATTCAGGACATGCAGGGTCCTCGGGGGTCAAGAGAGCACCTCAGGATGGGAAGAGAATTTAGGGTCAAAAGCTGTAGGAAGGGACCGGGAGCAGGAAAGATGACTGGATTTTTCAGCTAAGAAATCATGGGTGATTTTCAAGAAAGGAGTTTCAGCCAACTGCTGGGGTTAGAGCCAGATGGCAGTGAGCTAAAGAGCAAGCAGAGCTAAAGAGCAAACAGGAAATGAAGCAGAAAACATGGCTACTCATGAGAGCTGGCAGCGAAAGTTTGAGCATGGCTTAAGGGAAAAGAAAATCTCCTTGGGAAACAAAAGATCTCATGTTTAATTTGCTTAGACATTCTTTTTTTTTCAGATTCAAAGCAAGCTACTGATGTACTACTTTTCCATTTACTCCATCCCATTTAATCTCCCCAAGTCAGATGAGCATTAAAAACTCATTCATAACATACAGTTAAGTTTAAAGAGCACATATTACAAAAGAGTGTGCTATTTGATCCAATTTAAAATATTCATGAATAAAATTTTTAGAAGGTCATATATACAAAATTTATTCAGTGTTTATTTCTAGGAGATGAAATTTTGCAGGTTCAATTATAAAAACAATGGATGCTTCAAGTAGAAAGGATTCAATTAGGCAGTCCTATGCTTGCAAAACTTTTGGAAGGGATGGAGAAGAGAAAGGTGGGTGGAAGCCACCATGAGCTGTCAGATTTGTCATCGCAGCTGTGGGCCCCTCAAAGCTGCTGGCTTCTCACCTGGCCCAATGCACAAGAGGCTTCACCTGGCAGATTCTCTCCAGTCAACACAGGACCTCAAGCCCACCAAAGCCTGCCATTGTCATGGCCGGACAGTGAGGGAGTACAGCCCCACATCCTTTCTGCCTTCCAAACCCTTCAACTGCATTTCACTGGTGGAGCCTCTGAAGTCCTTCTACATTATACCAGGGAATTTCTGGTAGTCCTCTATTGAGTCCAGGTTTCAGTCAAACTGATGCAGCTAACACACTGAATCCAGAATCTTAGGTAGGTACAGTCACAGCAATAAATTCATCATCAATCCAACACTGCATTCTTCCTTCCCTGGTCTTATACCTTAATCCCACACACATCTCTCCAAGGTTTTGTGAATATAAATGAACCAGATCTTACAAATAGTTTGGTGTTTTAGCTATTTCTTGCCAAGTTGAATTTCGACTTAACCCCCTGGGGCATGCTGGAATTTGACTACTTTGAGGCCTAGTGGTAAAGAGGAATGGAGTAGGAATGGGCCTGGAGATATCTGACATCTTGTTTCAAGGGGATCTTGTCAAGTTGAATGAGATTTAAAGTGTGTCGAGCTCTTTCTGACTAGGAGAGTGTCTGCTTCTGCTGGAAGAGTAGCTCAGTGGGGTTTGTAGACTCTGGTATTTAGATTCAACTGAATCTACCAATGTCCCCACAAATGCTTAGTCTTCACCCAAGAGATCTATTGTGACTGTGCATTCAACTTACATTGGAATTCAGCAAGTTTTGCTGTCTGGTTGTTGGCTACCTTAACCCTGTGGCTATAAGAGATGGGAGAATCTTCTAGGCAGTTGCAGAAGGTTCCTGGTCCTCTGATTATGGCCTGAAATAAATATTCAAAGCTATGAGCTTGTCAGGTTTTTTTTGTAAATGATTTAGTATTGTTTTAGTGTGGCTATACTTTACCTCAAGAAACTATTCCCTTAATAATCTTTATTAATGATTTTTCAGCTTTTCTAATAAATTCCTGGCTCAGGCCCAGATTAAAGGGACAAGAGAGCCTATGAAGTACAATGTTTTACTTGACTAGTGTGACAATCAATTTTCTAGATCCTGAAGATGCTAGGGCAGTTAGAGTTTATCCAAGGCTCTTAGTTCTTACTGTGCTGAGCCCATCTCAGCATCCCAGGACCTAAGGCAAAACCGATGTCCTGTAGTCTTGGGGGCTGGGAGATGCCTTAGCCACTAGAGACAAAAAGAAAAAGACCTCTGTCTCACTGGCCCACATACCTGCACATCTTCCAGTCTTGCAGGGAATCCCTTTTAGGAAGGGCCAACTCATTTACAAAGTGAAAACTGACAGGATTTAGTGTGACATCTGCACAGATGTAATTTCCTTTACATAAAAAGTATCAATAAATGGTATGGTCAAGAAGCTCACTGTATTTTAACATGAAGCAGTTTGATCATTACATTCCATTTAAATGTTCTGAAATTGAGTTTTCCAGGTGTTGTGCGATGCATTTTTTTTTTTTTTTTTACAACTCACTGAGCCCATTTGCCTTCACTTTCTACAGTGTTTAAAAGTACAACATGTTTTAAAGAAAATTACAAATGTGCCTGTGTTCTCTGTCTGGCTCCTTTAAATCTGCTACAACCATTCCTTTGGGCTGAAAATTCTTTTCTGCTCATGCATTTCTAACCTACAATCACCCTGATGACCAAGATACAATTTAAAAGCCTTGTGGTTCTAAATTGGAATATGAAATTTATTGTGTGGCTCCAGCTCAGTGCAAATTTTTCCATGATTTTGTCCAGAAAACAGAGGCCTATCGTACCCTCCTCATGTAGCCCTGTCATTACTGTTACTCTGAGTTGGAACAAAATGCATCCAGTTTCCTCTGACCCAGTACTTGTAAGGGTGAAGTTTAAAGTAGCTGCCTCTAAAACTGCCTCCATTGTGGCATGTACAAACATTCAGAAAACAAAGCACCCTTTCTCCAGAAAGGTAGGTGTCAACCATTTACTTTCCTCAGGGCTCTTCCCTGAGTGCTGCCAGGAAGATAAAAGTCCTCATTCCTGGCTCAGTGAGCCATTTAAAGCAAATTCCTCTAAACAACAGGGAAGATGCCCCATCTAAGTACTGGGGGAAGGAGACTGAGAGGCAACCGACAGAATAGCAAGGGAGGCAGAAATCCTGCCAGTCACTTCTACTGAAAGAAAATTAAAGGCAGAGATATTCTGAATTCAGACCCCACCTCTACTTGCTGTTAAGCGTAACTTCAGGGTGGTCACTTATTTCCAAGCCCTAGCTTGATCCAGTAAAATGGAGGATCTAATCTTGCCTGCTACCTTAGGAATCTGCTAAAAGGATAAGCCAGTGTTGGTAAAGCAACTTGAGGTAAGCTCAAAATATTACAGTATCTAGACAGCTACATAATGCTTAGTTATAAGCCACTTCCATAAATCTCTCCAAATCCCCAAGAAAGACACACGGTTTATTTACCAGAACAGACCTGGTGAAGAAAGGGGTGGTAGGTAGGGGTGATGGTCTCCTCGATGGAGGGGGTTCCATTTATAACTGGTAATAAAGCATTTTACACAGTGTCTGATTCCATACCCTTATCAATAGATAGGGGATCAAAACTCCCACCCTGTCTATCACTCAAGGAAATTGTGAGGATCAAAATCAGAACAGGATAATGTAAGTGAAAGCACATGGATAACAAAGCAAAGAGAAAGTATTACCTCTAGAAGTCTCACTTAAAAATAAAACATCAATATTAATTCCACAGGAACTACCTGAACTCCAAGCCCCAGGGTATAGCACTGAGAGGCAGAGAGAAAGCCATGGCTTGGAGCCTACATACCTGATGGTGGTGCCTTGCAAACGGTCTATCTTCTTATTGAGCTCAGCAATGATGCTGTGGAGTTCTGTGATGCGTTCCTCATACCGAAGGGTCGTTCTTTCCTGGACATCCTCATGTTCTCTCATGAGGTGAGACTGCTCACACTGGGACCAGAACAGGAGAGAAGTGCCAGATGAGTTGATGCACCTATCAGTGAGTGGCTCTAAGTTTTATGGCCTCAACCCATCACAATGTCAACACTGACTATGCCCCAAATAAAATATGCCTGCTTACTTGGCTGGCCATCCCAGGAGAGACATCAACAGCTCTATTTAACAATGCCTGTGGCAGATAGAGCTGGGCCCGTGCCTTTCTATCCCTCACTCTTTGTGAACAGGCCCTCTCCTCTGGCATTGCACGTGGTCTTTCCAGGACTATCCACATACCCTGTCTTCCCCGGGCCAAGAAGTGGCCTGATCTAGACCTGTGAGGTATCTTCTTTTGAGAACCTGAATCCTGAGGGGACAGACCTGAGGTTGCATGGAGTTGATTCACCTGAGTTTCCTGAAAAAAAAAAAAGACGGTCCCTTAGTTCCTGCTATCTGTATCTCTAGAGCTTCCTTCCAAGTTCCTTTACGGCTGTTTAGTTTCCCTTTTTACCAATCAATTCCTTTTCTGTGACATTTGACAGAGTATGTTTCAACTAATCAAATAATCCCTTGTTATGATACTTTCTTATCTGGTTGGGTTATCTGTGGTCTTAATGCATTCCAGTCTCCTTTCCAGCTAGACTATTCGCTTGTCCAAGACAGGGACCGGGTATCTGCATGATTTAGCCCTAGCATTGGCTTACGGATGAGCTATAAGGTTATGGAACGAATAAATCACAAGATATCACACTGTCATGATGGTTGATTTGCAGACGTGATGACAAAAGAAGTTGAGGAATAAGAGGCAGCAGATGCTATAAAAACAGTTTTGTGGTGAGAATTTAAATCCTAGGGAACCTGCTTATCTTTTTCTTTTCTCCACCCTCTTGAACCACCCCCCACCAGTCACTGTGCATTTAATCTCATTTGCATAATAATAAAACACTCATCTGTGATGGAACAAGTAGTCCAGCTTATGTCCCTGTCTACTACATTCAGCCTTGATTAATTTCCTGTCCAGCAGAGGAATTTTAATTTCATTTTCAACAAGGTTTTCCTAATGCCAAGAGCCATATGTCAGGTTTGGCAGGTTTACATTTTCAGGCCTGGTGGCAGGCAGGAAAGGTAAGACTTCTCACTCACTCTCTGAAATGTTTAACCCTCCCTCTTCAGCCCGATGTCTGCTAGGGTGCCAATAATATGGCAGAGAAGCCACTGAGCAGGGACAAAAAGCTTTCAAAGGTAAGCAGAATACTTCAATAACCCTAACTCAGTATCGGACAGTGTTTAGCAAAGAAGTCTGATAAATATCATTGGTATAAATCATGGTGGAGACCACACCTGTGAACTTGGCTTTCAACAACAGCTCGATCATATTCATGCTGTCACCGCCTGGGGCTGCTCAGAGCTCCAGAAACAAGATCAGGGGCATCAAAGTTGCTGAGTGTTATATCATAGACCTTCACGGGATAGTTACTTTCAAAGAAATACTGATGAGAACTGCTAATGTTAGTGACAATCAGGAATATCAAATGACCTTCACTCAAGGTCAATCACATAGGAAATAAATGGGACCAGGGCAAGGATTAAGGCCAAGTGAAAACCACATCTACCTGGAGGCTTTCTTAAACAGAACTAGACTAACAGGCAAAAATATTCTTTCCATAAATTTACTCATTTTTCATCCATGATCTATCACACTTTAAAAAGAACAGAAATCCACAAAATTACAGTGTCTCACAGATGATTTTTGTCATTAAATGAGAAAACTTCATATTTCTCTGGAAAATACCAACAGCAGAATACTGTTCTTCCCTGTCTGCAGAATACCTATGAGCTTTTGCTCTTGATACTCGTTCCTACCTTCAGTTTTGTGTGTGCTGCATGTGCATATATACATGTACACAAAGGACACTCTCAAAAAGGTCACCAGTTCCAGGCCTTAAAATCATTATAGAAAAATACCCAGTTTCTGGCCGGGACCTTGTCTATGCCACAATTCCTTTTACATACTACTAGTTCCTCCTCTTGAGTTTTCCATGTTCAGTTCTCTAGGTATGCAAACAACTGTGAAATGTTTCCCCCTTAACACCTCAATGACCTCCTCCCTTACTTCTCTACCCATTTTTTCTTCCTTTGCAGTCTTTACAGGTCAATAGACCACAACTACCACATGGGCTGAGGAGAAACTGCAAAATCCACTTAAACATGTACAAATGTTTAATATAAGAAAACTGCACATGATCAGTTGCTAACTACAAAAAGACAACTCTGGGCATCACTTCTGACTGTTATGAGCTGCCTAGAAGGTAAGAGTCTGTGGGCTGCAGAGAAACCAGATGATCTACATCCAGATAACAAGATTATGATACCTGGTATTGTACCATCTTTGCCCCCGCCTCCAACTGGAAAGTCTGCCTGGAGGGTACACATATGAGCAAGATCTGACAGGAGGCCTGATGATTCAGTCAGAGGGAGCAGTGCTAGTAGCTAAAAGGACAGAAAAGACTCCATATATATTTGGAACTCAGGGGTTCAATAAGAATTTACTGGAGGAAAAATTCTCTTGACTGAAGGCAAATATTTAAATCCTATGTTTTCCATAAGCATTTAAAAAAAATAGTAGACAGACTCTATAATTTTTCCTCTATCAATAATAGTATTTGTTGTATAAGGCACTGTGCTAGGTACTGAGTGGAGGTGGCTAGGACACGTACTTTGAAAGGAATCCTGTTCAAAGCTTCCAGGTGGGCTGAAAGAATCCCAGTCTCTTGTCTTCTAGAGAACAAGAAACATGGAGAGAAGCCTGGAGGAGGATGTAAGGAGGAGGAGAGGAGAGGAGATGGTAGAATGGGACCCTGGGGATTCTTTTCCTAGTGAAAAGAGAATAAAAGGAAACAACGATCAAAACCTTAAAACCTAAATCAAAACATTACTATCATTCTGAATGGCTGAAAAGACATTTGGTTCATCTGTACCAATCACCACCCCCTTGAGGTGTCTTATTAAGCACACGTCACTCGGCCCGCGTGTCACGCTCAGCCACGGACACATGGAAGCGCCGGCCACTCGGCCCGCGCGTCACACTCAGCCTAGGACACACGGAAGCTCACATCACTCGGCCCGCGCATCACACTCGGCCACGGACACATGGGAGCGCCAGCCACTTGGAAGCACTGGTCTCGAAGCTCAGTGAAAATCCCCCGAGCTTTCCCAGGGAAGAGCAGAGCAACTCTCACAAGGGCAACTGTGTAGGAGGAAACAAGCCATGACCTGCAGGGGCTAAAAGCAGCCAACAAAGCACTCCCATTAACCACACTAGAGTCAACCCCAGGAATGTGGCACTTTAGCAGGGGAAAGTGGAAGATATCTGGGTGGCACCCAGGACAGACAAAGCCATTCTGTGCACAACCACTGCCTTTCCCACACAGGCGGGATGGCCTGTGAAATGGAGGCCCAGGTCTGCTACCATTCTCTGATATGGCTACTTACCCAGGACCTCTCACCGCCCTGAGTTTCCAGGAGCTTGAGGGCATTTTGTAACCAGGCAGGGTGTGTGATTTCCAGGGTTCTGTTTCCCTAAGGTGCAGGCTGGGCCCAACTCAATACCACACCTCTGTGTGAGTCACAGATGAGCAGGAATCCCAATAAAGCCTCATTAAGGCTGGTGTCACAATGACAACAAAACAAAACAAAAGGGGGAGCTACTTCTATAATTAATAGTTAACATTTGCATATGTTTTTCCATTTTTAAGTTACAAATTTAAGTATATTATTTCATAGACACTTATAAAAGAAATGAAAAAAGACTCATCCATTTTCTCATAATCCATGAACACAATCCTTTCTCAAAATGTGTTTATTTCCCTCCAGAAATTTATTACGCACATGGAGCTCTGTCAGGGCCACCAAGTGGGGGGCACATTACCATAATCATTAGCACCCCAGCCAGCAGATGTGTTCACCAGGATTGTTTCTCCCTCATCCAAGCACAGGGTGGGCTTATACTCCCCTCCCCGTTGAAGCTAGATGCGGCCAGGGGACGTGTTTTGGCCAAGGAGCTATGAACCGAAATGAATCTATGCCATTTTTGGCTAGACGCTTTTAAGAGTCCATGGATGATCTGTCACACCCTCTTCCCCAGGCAATGGCTACTAGCAAGGTTCCAGAAGGGGAAGGCCCATCAGTTTGGGAGCCTGGGTGAGCACAGGGTGGCTCAGAGCTCCCTGCCAGCCTCAGCAAAGTCCTCGCATGAGCAATGAACCTTTGACATTCCAAGCCACTGAAAATGTGGGGTTGTTATCACTGCGTATCCTGACTGATTGAACCGTTTTATAGATGAGAAAACAAACTGAGAAAAGTGAAGTCACTCAGGTAACAAGCAGAATGAAGACCCCTCTGATTCCCATTTATGTCATCCAGGGGTTGAAGCTGTTGTAGCCACAACTGTCGGCCCTCTACTTCTGCCTCATCCAGCTCCCTAACCTGTCGGTCTATCACCTCCTTAGAATTTGCCTAAGGATCTCAAGTGGCAGCATAGTGGCCATGTCTTGGTCTTATACCCTGAAACACCTCTGGGTTAAACTCCAGAAAACGTGAATACTATGCCTTACAAACACCAAAGGAGAACTAGGAAACCCAAGCAGCTCTCACCTCAACTCCCTAGGAGCACCAAAACAGAAAAGGGGACACAAAGGGATGGAAAACAAGGGACCTCAAAGCACCCCCAGCTTCCATCAAGCCTGCTTTAATGGCCAAAGTCATTTATTCAGCAACAATTTACTGAATACGGTAAATTTACAGTTTACAGGGCATAAGGGCAGCTTATTAACAAATCTTACAAGTTTAGGATTATTTTCTTCTCTCTACTGTACAGAAACACCCCATACAATTTCAGCTGAACAAAATAAGAAATGATCTCAAACAACATGTTCATTTTTTCCCATTATTACAGGTAATTGGGTCCTTCCTCCACTAGCCTAAATTCAATTTCCGACTGGTCGTCCAAAGTCAGAAAGCCTGTGGTGCAGGGTCTTGCCTGCCATGAATTTCTGGAGGTCAATATCATCAGGAGGTTGGATTTCTTCTGCAATTAGACTTTTAGTTTGAAAGGAAATAAAAAAAGATTAAGACTGAATATGATGAAATTTGTTTTTCCTCAATTTTATCTGACAGTATATACACTGAGCTCCTCAAGATCTTAGCTCTCCAATCATGATGAAACAAATAAAATGCCTATGTAAATACTTGTATCTAGCCAAATTTAGTGAGGCTGTCCATAAGCAAAAAAATGTTTGATAAAAACAAGCAACACTATTACAACCACCAAGAACAAAACCCATAAAGCTCATCTTTGCTATTGGTGTATCCAGGGATAAGTCATGATTCAGCCTTGAGACCGCCTGGCCTGGGAACTTGAGCCCTTGTTGGAAAAACCCTGTGCAATGTGGTGATACAAAGTAGCTTTAGGGTTTTGTTAATGTTCTTCATTGGGTTTTATCTTACTCCACAGAGGCCACTGGTCTTTAAACCATCACATTAGTCTCAGCTGTCAAGCCTAAGAGCATTATGGAAGTGATTTCTGAAAAATGCAATGCTGTCATTAATTTGTTAACCCCCTCAACCCTCCTGTGGAGAGGCTCAGTCAGTACCACTACCTTTTTTAAGTATGCCAAGGGATGTTACTTCCTCAGGGTCACATGGAGTGGTCCAAGTAACACCATTCATGGTGTTTCCAGCCTTATTCTAAGTCCTTGCTCAGGTTCAAGGGGAAGCCAAGGCAGCTAAAGAAAATGGCACCAGCACAAATGGAAATGCCATCAAGGAGTGAAAAGGGGTTGGAGCCATTTACCAAAGAACAGTGGGGAGAAGAGGGGAACGCTAACCATGAAAATGAGATGCAAACAACATTTTAAAATATCTCAGAAAACAAGAGAAAGAAAAGAAAACATTCTCTCCATTAGAGTTAATGAAAATTCTGTGTTTTCTTCCCAAAAGTCAAGAGGAGGAAACTCAGGAGACTTGCTTTCCTAAAATAGAGAGCTTAGAAAGAGAAAATATTCCATATTGTTAGTGATAAATGATTACAAGGGGGCTCATAAGCTTGTTTGATATATCCCCTTCTGCAATACTTAAGAAATGTGGTAAGATAGTTGAAAACAATTGTGGGTGCTAAATAAATAGCAATTATATTGAAAACACCAAATCAGCACTCTCTATACTATCTTAGCCTGTTCCCTATAGGCCTATTCCCTTCAGGGCCATTGAAGGTTGATATAAATACATGCACATGTCTGCACAGCTGTTTGATTAGGGAGAGGTAGGGGTGTCAGAACCAAATTAACCTGTGTCCTATGACCCAGCCCCTCCAAGACTCCCTCTGCATGCCAAGGGCAGTCCAGGCAGCATAAGAGGTGGTACAGGATGTGGTACAGCTGTGGAGTCCCACCAAACCTGGACTCAACTCCTAACTTAGTATTTTCTAGCTAATGGTCTAGGGCAAGATATTCAAGTATTCTGAGCCTCATTTTCCTCATTTGTACAATGGGGATATTGATAGTATCTATACCAGAGGTCACTATGAGAACAGAGTCGAATAAGGTACATGGAATGGTTGGCCTAGTGCCTGGCACAATTACAGCTAAAGAAATACGAGTGTTACTATTAATAGACACCAACAGTGGTGCTATTGGCAAATCCACAGAGGAAGCTGTCGTGAATAGACTTTAAGGTGTCCCCTGTGTCTCCTCGCAGCCATGCTTTCGTGTAATCTCTTCTCCTTGAGTGTGGGTAGGATTTGTGACTTGCTTTTAAATAAGAGAATATGACAAAAGTGACGGGATGTCACTCCCATGATTACATCACATTAAAATAAGCCTTCATCTTGCTAACAGACTTACTCTAGAGCAGGGGTTCTTAACCTTTTTTGTTCCACGACCCCTTGGCCAGTCAGGTGAAAACCATGGACTCCTTACTAAGTGAACACTACATTGTATATTATTTAATAAATATATTATACCCGCACCAATATGTCCCCACAAGAATTTTTTTTTTTTTTAATTTCAATTCAAGCTCATGGACCCCTTGCTAAGAACCTCTATTGCTGGCTTTAAAGAAGCAGGCTGGGGCTGGCTGTATAGCCCAGTGGATAGGGCGCCGGTACACATGGGAGGCCCCGGGTTCGGTTCCCGGGAACCTCTCCAAGCGGGTAGACGGCCTTGAGAAAGGCAAGCCGCTGTGGGTGGGGCAAAGCCGCCGTGGGCAAGGCAAAAAGCCACCACAGGCAGGGTGGAGCCACCACGGGCAGGGCAAGTCACCCATGAAACATGGAGCTGAGCTGCCCACGAATCACGGAGCTGAGCAGCCCGCAAAACACGGAGCCGAGCCGCCCACGAAACGGAATGGAGCCACCCACAAGCAGGGTGAGCAGCCTGCGCGGAGGGCTGACTCGGTGCGTCGCTGCAAAAACGGGGGGAGACAAGAAACAGACA